>JANJYQ010042221.1:25711-39390 GCA_024605255.1 Rastrelliger kanagurta | reverse complement strand
CACACACACACACACACACACACACACACACACACACACACACACACACACACAGACTCACTTGTGCTAGCTTCCTGAGCATCACTTGCACCTGAGTTGATTTTAAGGTCAAGGGAATGTAGGTGAACCAGTCCTTCAACAACACTATCCTTAAGCTAAACTCTGTAACTACTCAACACAAACCACCTCTAATGCTGATAGGTTTTGACCTTTGCAGTAAAAAATATTAGTATTTTGACTTTTAGTTGTTTTTGTTTTGAGAATGATTCCAACATGTTTTGTATACATACATATATACTGTATATATAACACATTATGAAAAATTTCATAGTGCATATGATTAAATCATTTTCAGCAGCTTTTTAAGTTTTAAAGTTCAACTCCTTTAATATAAAGTAGCATAATGAAAACACAACTAGACTTTAATTCTACAGCACAGAGGAATGCAATATATTGATTAGTGGTGCATTCTTGGCAAACTTCTTCTTCAAATGGGGGGGACTGGGGTTTTGTCATAATTACTAAAGATGACTAGGCGGAGTGTCTATGAGGCGGACTTAAAGTATGTGTGTGTGAATCCTAGAGGATTGTGAGAAACTGAGTTCATGCGCAAAAGCCCTACAACTTTGACTGTGCTTATTTAATCCAATTGTATTTATTGCTACATATTTGGCTTTCTTGTTAGTCTCATGCAGGTATTGAGTCTGAGCGGCAGCGTGTAAATGCGTCAGTTCGTTCTCTACAGCAGCAGCTGGAAGACTGTAGAGATGAGAGCAGCCACTGGATGGAGCAGTTTCACGCCACCAGAGATGAACTACGAACAACTAAACAAGAGTGAGTCTACTAAAATTTAAAATGCATCATATTGTTATATGATACATCACATCATACATGATGTTTTCATCAATGTTCATCTGCATTTGGGAATCCACTTCTTACCTGGACGTGGGTTTTGTCATCCTCATTACATCATTTTTCTTTGCACCTACTGAACTAATAATGTGTCCATCTCTTCTCTTTCATTCTACCCGATCTTTGTTTCTCCCTCTCTCTGTCAGAGAGAGACCCAGCAGTCCTGAAATACTGTGAGAGTCACCAGTTGAAAAGTGTTTTGTGTTTAGACATACAGATCCATAGATGTGGCTAGCTGTGCTAATAACTGCCTCACTGTAATTACAAGGCCATCCACACTTGCAGCCTCAACTCATGAAACTGTGCAAACTGTGTACACTCTTCTATATGGGACATCTATAGTGGATGTGGTCTATATTTAGCCTTTTGTTTGAACAGAAATGTTGTTGTATATCAGAGCTTCAAAATATATTTTTACATTTGGCTGGTTCATTATGTGCACTGTTAAGGAATATAAGCAACAACAAAAGACATCATGAAGATAAGTGTTGAGGGTCTTATATATTTAGGTTTAGTGCAAAACATAGATGTTTTCTGTCAATGTTGATTTATTTCCTGTTTGAAAATCTAATGAATGACATATTTACTTATTGACCCCATCAGGAGTAATTTGTGATGATTAACCCATACAGTCCAACAGCTGCTGATCACATAATCAAGCCATTATGCTATGTGACACTGTTTGTTAAGATAAACTGTATGTTCTCATTTTTAGACTCCTGCAAACCCGTTTGGAGAAAGAAGATTTTGAGGAGGAACTGAAGGAACTCCAGGAGAAAGTGGGCACAATGAAACAACAGATACCAGACCGCAGCCACACAGAGTCTCTTAACCAGGTGCAGTGGACACACACTGTACTCCCTACTTGATCGCTGATGCACATGTAATTTACCTGATCTCTTGTTTTAAAAAGGGAAATGTGGTATTAAACAGTATTGTTCATAATTCCATTTAGGAGCTCCAGCGCTGTAATGCTGATCTGCAGAAGTCCAAGTCTGAGGTGGAGAAACACAGGACAGAGTTTGATAAAAAGGTCATGGAGGTCATATCATTGAAAAAATCTCATCAGGGCCAAGAAGCAGAACTAAAGTATGAGATTGACAGGCTAAAAGAACAGTTGCAGAGGTCCAAAGATGACTTTGCGAAAGCGCAGGAGAAAAACAAACGGGTAAGTTTTAATTTCCTGAGAGGGAGTACAGCATCCTAATCATTTGAAACATTTGTGAGATGTTGGTTAAAGACAAGGAAAGTTTGCAGTTGTGTATGTGGCTGTTCTGACTTCAGTCAGGATGGTAGAGTTTGTGTTTTACATTATAAATAGTTGATAATAGTTAGACATCAGAAATAAGGATAAATCTTTAATTTATGTGCTTTACATATTATCCATTATATTATTTTTCTGTATCCTTCCCTTGATCTCCTGCCAATAGCTCCCAGACCCAACCGTCCTCTCAGAGCTAGAGCGCAAGCTTGACGAAGCACGCAGTGAA
Organism: Rastrelliger kanagurta; assembly: GCA_024605255.1. Taxonomy (NCBI): domain Eukaryota; kingdom Metazoa; phylum Chordata; class Actinopteri; order Scombriformes; family Scombridae; genus Rastrelliger; species Rastrelliger kanagurta. Next base: position 36,988 of record JANJYQ010042221.1, on the reverse strand, counting down.
GCTAACCACCTCAAAGGAAAACTTTCATCAGCTGAGGAGGAACTGGAGGCTAGTAATACACATCTGAGCAGAGCTCAGGTGGACCTTAAATCACTACAAGATGCCAAGGAGGAGCAGGAAGAGGCAAACACACGTCTGAAAGAGAAACTGTCACGGTTAGAGGTAAGGTTGCATCTTTGCACACACCACACACACTGTTGAGATGCAAAACTGACTGACCCCTGTGATTTCCTCAGGCTCAGCTGCAGACTAATGCCGCAGAGAGTTCAGAGGCAGAGCTTGCCCTCCATACTGAGGTGAGAGGGTTGAGATCGGAGCTTGATGAAGCCAAGAGAAAAGCCTCTAAACTGAGCCAGGAGCACAAAGAGCTTAGCCGGCGTTCGGAAGACACAGAGAAAGAAAAGGAAACACTCAAACAGACCATTAATCAGCTGGAAGAGATCAAGCAACAGCAGGAGAGAGCACTGGAGAAACTCAACAAAGAGGTAAGAAGGAGAAATCCTTTTATACCTTTTGTAAACAATGAAAGCCTGCACAGCCTGGAGCATCCTAATTGCTCATCACAAAACACACAGCACAAAAAATTCACCCTTTTTTTTACTTTCTGGTTTGTCCTCTCCTTGTCAGTGTGAGTCTCTGACCGTATCCTCAAGAGAGGGGACACAGGCTCTCAGGGTACAGCTGGAAGAGCAGAGAGAAAAAACACGCAAGGAAATGCAAGAGGTGCAACGTCAAGGAAATGAGGCTCAGACTGAACTAGAAAGAAGCAATATAAATCTAAGAAGGCAGGAGGAAGAGGTGTGTGTTTGATTGTTTGTTTGCATGCTTATTCTCTTGCTTTGCCTGTTTTTTGTTTTATTATGAAAACTGTCTGGTCTGAATTTTTTTATTGCGACACATTCATACACAATATTTATGGTGCATGCTTGACTGAGAGTATTCATGTATCTGTGTGATTTAATATGGAAAACATATTTTGCTCATGGTGAACATTCAGTCTGGTGTTTCATTATTTCTAATATTTTTATGGATCTAACTAGATGGCACGACAGAAGAAGGAGCTCCTGCTTGTGTGTGAGGAGAGAGACAACCACCAGCTGGATAAAGAGCTCCTCACCAACAGACTGCGCCACCTTGAGGGAGAGGTAGAGACCAGCAAAAACAGCCTTAATGAGAAAGCTCGGGAGATTCGTATCCTGGAGGTAAGATATGTACATCGGCCCATCTCCTGGTTTAGGAGAATTAATCCTTTGGGAGAACAAACCATGACTACAGGTCTATCAGCTGTTTACTTTAGCTTTGCTTTTTTGTTGTGTGTCTAAATTCAGTATATTTTCTGATCTCTGTAATTTTTTGAACAGTTTTACTTCCAAATCATGAAGCAGATATGGTTATGATGTAATGCCCTCCAGTTCACAAGGAGTATAATAATTAGAAAAAAATGTGTTATTGCTGTTTATCAGTGCCTCATAAATGCTTAATGTTAACAGATCAGATTTTAGAGTAGTTATGCAACGAGCTAGTCAAGTTTCTTGGATTTGCATCGCTCATGCTTTTGCTCAAACTGGTCTGCAACTGGCTGTGTGCATTTTCAGAATTAGAGGTTAGGAAGATCAAGAATAAATACACACTTATATATCTACGCTTATGACTCCAACATCTAGTCTTTCACTGGGGCTGAGTCAGTCTCCTCTACAGATGATCTCATCTTTTTGTCTTTCAGGACAAGCTGAAGCGAATGGAGTTAGAGCTGGAAGAGGAGAAGAGCAGTGTAGAGATGCTGACAGATAGAGTGTCCAGAAGCAGAGACCAGATCGATCAGCTCCGCTCTGAGCTTATGCAGGAGAGGTCCTCCAAACAGGACCTGGAGTTGGATAAGAACTCCATGGAGAGACATGTTTGTTCACATGTTTGGTGTCATTTATTATTAATTGAGTCAACAGTCTGCCAAACTACACTTTGGTATGTTCACTTTAAAGAATGTAACATTTAGCCTTTTTTCTGTCCCTGCAGCTGAAGGAGCTGAGGAGTCGTGTGGCCGACATGGAGGGCCAGTCTCGCTCATCAGCAGGGGTCTCCCAGCTGGAGAGCAAGATCCAGGAGCTTGAAGACAACCTACGGAGTGAGGAGAGGTACAGTGCAACAAACTACTGTACAATAGATATGAATTGTACTGCAATCCAATAGTTCTGGATCATATTTTAAAATGAGCCGTATCATTTCATCCTTGATTATCTGTTAGCTGGACATCTCATATATTTTCCAAAAAGATTCCAAAAAGTGAATGGATAATATTGGTTATTGGCCAAGAAGCAATGAGACTTTATTGATGACCCCATGTTTATCTGGTAATTCAAACAATGACACCGAGGAGTTATCTTATTTAACATATTAATGCAACATTTTAAAATCCAAGTACAATAAAGTATTATTCATTCAACATGCTTACACTCCTCACATACCGCTTGTTTATTTTATACAGGGAGAAGAACTCTATGTTAGCATCCCAACGTCGCCTGGAGAGGAAACTGAAAGAACTTAACATGATGCTGGATGAAGAGAGACAAACACATGCTGAACAGAGAGACCAGGTACACACATTCATCATGTTTTACCTATCAGTATTTGTTTTTACTTTGAGACAGGAGACAAAATCAAACACGTTATCCTGTGTTGCAGCTGACTTTGAGAGTAAAAGCTCTCAAGAGACAAGTGGATGAAGGAGAGACAGAGTTGGAAAGAATAGATGGACTGAAGAGAAAGGCTCAAAGAGACATGGAGGAACAGATGGAGCTCAAAGAGGCCTTACAGACAAGAGTCACAGCTCTGGAAACTGAACTGAAGTAAGTGTTCCCTTTTTTTGCCTCCATATTTGTTTCTTATCCAATTTGTTACTGTGTGAGCTTTTGGTAACGATTATGCAAGATAGTTCCTGGCAGCCAGATTATCGTGTGTGTGTGTGTGTGTGTGTGTGTGTGTCAGAGATGGGGAGAGTACAAGACACCATCTCCTCCTTCTTATGTCAGAATGAATAAACCTGCATGCAGATGACACTATTACCAGTGAACCCAGATTCCTTTGCTGTTACACACAATTACAGACAGCTGATAGATATTCACAGTGTCCCTGAGGTGCAGTATTTCTCACTGTGATGAGTGTAACACATATCAGCAATCACCCACATGTGAAAAGGTATTTCATTAAACTAATATGCTACATTACTCATGTACCACAAGAGAAATTAAATTCCAGACACGCTCCAACAAGAACCAACAAAATAATCTTTTCATATTTCATTACCAGCAGAGGGAGCACTGTGACTAGCACTTCCAGGATGGTTCCTTTTTGGCAGTGGGGCCAAGCAAAATATATCAAAACATAAAGATTAAAATATGTGACAGCACAAAAAATAGTTTATATAGAAACTGAAAATCATGTTTCAGCAACTGATGATGACAAAAATGAATATGACAATGACTGTCTCTTGCAGAAGGAAAACCCAAGCAACAATGCGCCCAGTTTTGGATTCATCTGCCCTCAGCTCAGATGATGATGATTTTTATGACCCCTCCACCATCACTTCCATCCTCACGGAGAGCAACCTCCAGACAAGCTCCTGTTAAAGCAGCATTTTTTGGGACCAGGTGAGGGTGGGATAACACAGCACTGCCATGGGATGGGAAAATGGGCAATGGTAGATTCAAGCCAGATGGCGGAATGGTTTGCACTACGGACAATAGGGGATGTAGACAATGAACTGGGAGGGTAATGACCTGGCAGAGGTTAGTAGGGGAATAATTTTCCACACAAGATTGAATGGAAGGAAACAAAACATCCTCAATATTTTAGGACTTTTCCTTTCACATTGCAGTGTAGACCGTGCAGTTGGAAGGACTTCAGTGAACGTATGCAGTGCACTACCAAACACAAGATACTCTAACATACACATACACAGAGTAGTAGAGAGTGAAAATTGACTGGAAACAGCAGAAATACCTCTTTTTTGGTACAAATACTGTCAAACCATTTCAGGGTCAACTGTCAGTGTGACTGCATACTAAAATTAATATTAGTTTACATGTACGGTTGTTGAATATCCCTCGACTGATTGAACTCTACATAAATTAGACAGTAATACTCGTTGAATCTCTACCCCACCAACCACACAAAAATGTCTTTTATTTAAGGATCTATGGACCAAATGCTGACACTGCATGCATACTAGTGATTTTTTTTAAAAAAAACAAGAGCAAAGCAACATTTTTATGCTATTTTTCTGAAAGATAATAAGATACTGAGAGAAATTTCCCTTTGGTTTATGTACAATTTATATTTTGTAATTTTTCATCTATGAATATGCCATTCCTGTGCCTAAGGATAGTCTGGAACAGTTTGTTCTCTGTTTGGTCTCCTGGTACAGAATTTTCCTTTGTAGAAGGAGTTTCAATGTTGGTCCTCTTATTAAGTCCTCATTGACTGTGTCCTAAGCAGGTTCTTGATAAAGGTAAACATTTTCTGTTGTTTGAAATGTTGAGGTACAAGTTTTTTATTAACACCTAAAAGGGGTTTTCAACTTTGAGAGCAAAAATAATGGCCAGAATATGTTTGAATTTTATCATCTGTAGTAGCTGCACAATTTCTATGCATTCCCTTATATGAAGACACTAAAACAGTCATTTCATTACAATGCCTTAAAACTGTTAAAGTAATTTATAATTGATTTATTAATGATTTTGTAAAGTGTTTGTATTTAACATTTGTAAATTGTTTTTGAGTCTTTAGATGATTTTGTATACATTTTGAACAATCAGTTGGAAATAGTACTGATTCACATTTTACTGTAATGTATTGTTTGTACCTTTTTCTTTTCAGTGAAACTGGAAAATGGTACCTAATATGATTTGTTAGACTGTTGAGTTTAAAGGTGAAGATGTTATATACTGTAATTCATGGAAAAAACCTTTTCATTGTGACTCTGCTTCACAAAATAGATCTTTGTTTTATATTGCATTTAAATTTAGCATCAATAAAACTATTGAGTTTACAGCAGAAGGAGGCAGTGCTGTGTGTTTGTGATGGCTCATATGTGCTCTGTGGTGGAGTAGGTGAAAGAGCAAAAGGTATAACTCGCGAGTCTTTACTGATATTTGTTTTTAAGTGGTGGAAAAACACCTAGCCACTTTGTCTTCAGGTTATGAATTTATTCTTAAACCAACGAAGCAGGCCAGCACCATTTAGTTAATTCTAAGTCTTCATCAAGGTCTCATGAAAACTTTTTTTTTAAATGTAAAACTATTAAGTCTACATTTATTGTCCTTATTATAAATGACTGTACTGTATATTATGTAGTAGACTAGTTTTAGTGCATTTTAGGACACAAGTTCTCATTGTTATTTTGGCATTTGACCTTTTGTTGAAGGAGTCAAATGAACATGGCCCTCTGCCCACTAAAGCACACATTTACAGTCTGTATCAAGTCTCTGCCCCCAGCAGCTTTCTCTGGAAATTCAGTCAGCTACACTGGAAAGGGTTGCTGTAAGAGGAACCTTGATAAGAGCGCTTGAATAAAAGACATTCAATTCTATTTTTATCTCATGTTTAATCTTTCTGATAAATATTTAAGCAGAGCAAGTATGTGCTGTTTGAAGAGGTTTGTGTCAGTATTTTATAAAAACAAGACAATTTAGGTGGATCATTTTTGGTCCACCATGTTTGTTGTCAATGCCAGAGTTGCATGAAAATGAGTTACTCAGTGGCACTTAAAGGATCTGAATAAGAACATAATTGTTAATATCATTACACCATAATAATAGACTACAAGGACCATGCGTGTCTGGTTGTTAGTCTTTTTCTACACTTGCTGTTTGTTAACCCGTTGTAGGTCTGTAGGTCAACTGTTTGGTAGAGGTTGCATGATATCTGGTCAAAAAGTAAATAAATATTTAACCCATTTAACTTTTGGGCAATCTTATATGAGACATGAAATGCACAGAAAGACCATCAGATTGCATTATCCTTAAGACCATGCTCATGCATAACCAACAAAGAAAAATACAAATCATGACTGACATAAGAAATCCTGCTGGAGACAGTTTTGAGGTTGAGTTTCATTTTTTCATCTTGTACACAAGCAGAATAAGTCTCTAACATGTTTTCTTAAAAAAAAAAAAGGTTATGTACAAAAGAGGTAAAATATCCAATTTGGGTCAATGAAAAAAAAATCCATGTTTAGCGTTGCCTCAAAGAGGTAGGAAAAGCATAGAAATGATTTTTCAATAGCACTTTTTTGTGAGCCCTACAAAGTGTTAACAGGTGAGGTCTAATTAGAGTTGTGCATTTTTTGTATCCAATAAACAAATTGCTGTGATCTGGTGCATACATGGTGATAGGTAAGCCATTAAAACATAGCTCCAACTGATAAGAACAGCTAATTGCAGTTTTGGTTTACCACTATCATGGGTGTGTTCTTACTTGGCATCATGACTTACCAGAGCCCTTAAGTTATTGAACTTGAACTCTCTGCTATATCAAAATATCTTGTGAAAAAGGTATAAACCAGCAAATGTATCCTTTATTTGCACACAAAGTAGAAACATCTCTATTTTTGTGACACCCTGGCAAGTGTAGTATCCTCTTGAACTGCAAGGATACAGCAGGCTTACCAAGAATATTCATCCTGTGTTGACCCTGTAGAAAATAAAGCAGTACATGTTTCATAACTATACTGTTATCTTTGCATCAGCTGTTTAATTAGAGAAACAGAGCGTGTCCCAACATGCCATTCACTGAACCTGAAGCTGCATGATTAGGTGCCTGTGTTGTTGTGTTCTTATCTCTTGTTGCAGATTTTATTTTTGTTCATCATACCTGATAAGCATTGTGCACAGGAAAAAAATCAACCAAGCTGATGTGACGATAGGCTGCTGTATGTTTTTCCATTTGGGGACATGTTAGTACATTCATACCCAGTTGGATTGTTCAGGCCTCTATTTGTCATATTTTATTGTTAATTCGGGAACATTATCATATAGGAGAGTATGCAACAACCCACCTCAGTTCCACCCTTGATACATTTATGAAAAATGAATGATGTCTGTTTGCTCAAATTGTGTAAACAGGATTATACTGTGATGCAGACTGCTGCTGGTAGTAAAGGTCAGTATCTGTGTGTTTCAGTAACTTGTGATGGATGGCTAGTTGCTGTCAGGAGCACTGCAGGGTGAGGCACATCAGCAGGAATGAAGGAATGTATTACTGAGAACTGCAAAAAAACAAGTTCAAAGGAATCTCTACCCTGTTTGCAACACAGACACTATTCCAGAAGCTTTTTTGGGGGGGAATCAGCAAAAATCTCTTTACGGTACTGGGAATAAAAAAGACCTCTTTTTTACATACCATGCCAAAATATTTTCATAACTTTAGGCTTTTATTTTTTTCCCTACATTTTAAAAGATGAAAGTCAGCACCCTGGGGGTACACTTCACTAGCCCCTTTGGTTATTTATGTGTTTACATCCTATTTGGCATGCTGGCACTCATAACCAGACTGTGCTGGACTATTATGAGACATTGCAGTGGCGTCTGTGCCTCAGAAGTCTAAGTGTTTCTTGTTGATTTTGACAAACTTAGTCAAACACCTGTGGTGCTATTGTATTGCTCTACAAAGGACCTCTTCCCCTCCTGATTGCTGGGAATTGAGCTTCAAAACTCTCTGAACACAATGTTTTTGGCATGAAGTCACACCTTTAATATTTACTGTAGAACCTGTTGCAGTGTCCATGATACTGTACCACCAAACCTCTACTGTGCCAACATGTAGTGTGCAGCACCTGTTTTGCTGGTCTGTTCATTATGACAGAACATTTTTTCCATGGGTGGGATTGAGTTTCCATATTATTCCAGTTCTACAAGAGCAAATTCAATCCTGAGGGCTGATTTTTAAAATGCTGGGTGTGTTGTGTTTTGAAATAGTAGCATGTGTTTGCGTGGGTGCAATTACATATGTGATTTGGGAGGAATGCAGCCCTACATGTGGCTTTTTTTAGGCCTGGATACACCATTTCACATTCACATTATGTGTTTCTAAATGTTCTGCATTCATTAAGATACAACAAAGGAATAAAGTAGGGAGAGGACTGTCACCTTTTCATACATCAGTGCTATAAATACCCATCCATCTATCATGTTGAGAGGTCATGACCTCAGCTACATCAGTAGTGGCTACAGCCCTGTTGATAATGAATGAGTAGAATGGGTGGTTGAGTAAACTTGTCTTAATAGGCTCACAGGTTAACCATAATGTACTGTTTTTAGTCTTGGCTTGTGCTGTCATCATTGTTTTCATGAATGCATCATCACTGTATCACCTCAAAGTGACTCTAGTGCACTTTTAAACCCTCTACACCCAAACATGTGCTTTTTTGTGTACTCCTGATTTATTGGTCAGGTTGAATCTTTAACATATGTGAAAAGCAGAACTCTTGAGTGACTCCATAGTTGCAGACATGTATGTATATAAATATACATTTATCGTAACTGTCTGATCTCTGGATCAGTCTGTCTGAGTGTGGTCGACTTTGTGATGTCAACACATAATTATGACCCATATCATTGCATCATATCTGGGACACATGATGAAGATTTAGGTGTGTTTGTTGCTGTTTTTGTGTGTATGTAGGAGAACTCCACTCCAACTGATAAGTCAGCCATTTTCAAGTAACACCCATTCCTGGTTGGTAATCTGTTGCAATAAAGTGCTATCTGAAAACATTATAAACGTTACTTTTTAAACATGTTGACTGCCCGGTGAATGTGACATGACAGCATTTACATGTATCTGTTTGTGTTGTTTCTGCTGCTGGTAGAGGTCACTTTGTGTCATGATATCTGGTCAAAAAGTAAATTAATATTTAACCCATTTAACTTTTGGGAAATCTTTACCACATGAACTACACAAAAAGACCATCAGATTGCAATATCCTTAAGTTCAAGCTTGTGTATAACCAACAAAGAAAAATACAAATCAATGCTGCTGGAGACATTTTTTAAGGTTGAGTTTCATTTTTTCATCTTGTACACAAGCAGAATGAGTCTCTAACACGTTTTTAAAAAAGGTTTTGTACAAATGAGTTCTGTAGGGGTCTGTAAAACATAGAATTTGGGTCAATGACAAAAAAAATCCAGGTTTAATGTCGCTATGGCCTCAAATAGGAAAAGCATAGAAATGATTTCTTTAATAGCATTTTCTTGGTGTGCCCTACAAAGGGTTAACAGGTGAGGTCTAATCAGAATTTTGCATTTTTTGTTTCCAGTAAACAAATTGTATGCCACAGTGAGCTGTTGTTTACTCCTCAACAGCCATTAATGCCATTAAAGTCTTTATCCAATCTGAGGTCTGTGCCGGCCTGGTTCAGCTGCTGCTGGAATCAGCTGAATGCCAGTGGGGAATTGCTCATTCTGTTACTTTTGCTTGGTCATCTTGTTCCTTTTGTGTGACTGCAGTTATCTTTGTGAAAATGTGCACATACTTTGCAATGAATGAAAATCTGATTCATTCGGTATGTTTTAGTCTATGTGCTATTATTTTTCATGCTGTCAACAGTTTCCCCACATTCCAGAGTCAATTGGTTTCTGTTCATTTTCATATGCTATAAAATATGTGAAGTCAAATTTATGGTTTATTGTTTATGGTGGTTTGGGGTTTTATAAATAAAACAGACTTGGCCTCAAACATCACAGTGAGCAAGTCTGCATTTATTTTTTGTCAAAGTTGCATTGTCTTCTTGTGGTAACAAGTTGTAAGTACAGACTGAACCTACAGTAAATATCTTTCTGGTGTTAACCACATAACAATGAGGCAAAGAAGCAAAGAATAGCATAGTGCTCCATGAAGCAGATTATCTCAAGCAAGGGCCAAGTCTCTGCAAAATTATTTTAATATTATACAGCCAGCTTTAAACATCAGGAAATGTACTCAAAAACATTACAGAATGCTTTGGAGGATGATGAGGTGTAATATAAAACTAAATATTTGTGATTCGATCAATTGAATATAAATTATGATTAATCAAACCTTTTATATTTGTTGCTGAAATATGATGCTGTTGCTGAAAAAAATCACTGAACTGAGTCCTGTCAACTTTGCTTTTTATTGCTTTGTAAGCTTGGCAGACATTCTTAGAAACAGGTTGAGTCTGGGTTAAAACCTTTCAATTAATAATATATGGATAAACTGAGCAGTGCACTACTGATGATGCTGACCTTGGATTGTTTTAGTCCTTGTACCACCATAACACAAAAATCATGATGTTCTAAATGGGAAATAATGTTGTAAGACATGTTGACCTTGGCTGTTTGTTTTAATTAATAAACTTTTTTGCACTGCTGTAATTGCTAGTCAGTGATGGACTGATGAAATGCCTTAAAGCAGTGGTTCTTGAAATGGGGTCTGGGGACCCTCAGGTATCCCTAGTTTGTCCCAACAAAACGGAAAATAATTTACTTTCACTGTATTTTCCAGCACAAGAGTGACAGAGTGTACAATTATTTTGGTAATAGGTTTCAATATTAAAATATCTAAAAGAAACTAACTAAAACAAAAAGGGGTCTTTCTTCTTTTTGGGGGATCTCAACTGGGGGATCTTGACATTAAGAGGTTTTAAAAACCTTTGACTTATAGACCAATTATGTGAGGGAGTTGGTGACATCCAGCTTTGAGGTTGCAGGTTGCAACCAAGCTTGTAGGAGAACCTGTCTTGGCTGTGAAACACGGTAAATATAAAGGGCTTATTCTAAGATAGCAAAAACCTAACATTTCTTATTTTCATGGTGATTATACACTAATTAAAAAATAATATTATATACAATTTCTGCTAATAGATCCTCCTATCATTTAAACTTGTTATTTATCTTTTTTTTTTTTTTTTTTTTTTTTTTTTTTTTACAGTTGAACAGATGAATAAATATATGAGTGAATTAACATAATTATTTCCTGAAGTAATAGGCTAGTCAGGTGTTACATTGGAAAGTTTCTGGAGGCTATTGTTTCACAACATTCCTGACTCGAGGCAGGAGGTACCTCCTGCAATGGATTGACCCTCCCATCACAAATATTCCCTGTTTCCCTGTTTCCACAGTTCCCTATTTGGCTGTTTCGGTCGGATAGTGGGCGGGCCGGCGTGGCTCACTCCCACAGTGACGACATGAGAAAAGTTGTTGTAGGCAACTGAGAGGAAACGAGAGTAGATCACACACATTTACACGTACCGGGTCAGGAGAC
>JANJYQ010042212.1:0-22376 GCA_024605255.1 Rastrelliger kanagurta | reverse complement strand
AGCACCTCAGCCTTCTATTGTAAATGTGTCAGACTGTGTAGTTTCACTCAGCAAAGTAAGAGCATACACTACCAATTAAAGGTAGAGTCAGTCAAAACAAAGACCAAACAAATACCACCTCTCCTTTTATGCTCCTTCAGAAATCCTGCCCTCCAAATTAATCAATGCACATTGCCATGGCAACAACCAAAAGAGAAATATGGTGGGTTCCATAATGATGAGTCAGCTGTAGGGTCTCCTCTGTTACACTAATAATTTATCACGAGCGGAAGAAAAAAATGTGTCTCTGTTCAAGCACAACAGTCCGTCTACGCTCTCTGCAGCCTCCTCACTTTATTGATTGATTGATTAATCAGCTTAGTAAGTTGGAATTAAATATTTTTGTAGCATTTGTGTGATTGATACAGCTGTCTGCACAGATTAAGCTTCACATCAGGAACTTACTCGGAGCATTAAAAAGTATGGGGAGTGCCCATTAGGGTTTGGTTTGATAGATTTAATGAAATGGAAGCACAAGTGTACCGTGAGAAAACACTTGTTAATGTGAATGCCACAGCTTCCTCTTGTCCTGTCTACCAGATTGTTTTATTTTTCTAGTGCGCACACAGAATGGCTGCCGGCCAACCGTTGACAGATATTTGCTGAATTTGACAAAAAAAAAGTGCATAGGATCACAATCGCTGACTTTACCTCTGATAGCTCCTTTCTATTTTGACTTTGTATCAGTTATTTCAGAGCTATGAANAGCACAAGTGTACCGTGAGAAAACACTTGTTAATGTGAATGCCACAACTTCCTCTTGTCCTGTCTACCAGATTGTTTTATTTTTCTAGTGCGCACACAGAATGGCTGCCGGCCAACCGTTGACAGATATTTGCTGAATTTGACAAAAAAAAAAGTGCATAGGATCACAATCGCTGACTTTACCTCTGATAGCTCCTTTCTATTTTGACTTTGTAGCAGTTATTTCAGAGCTATGAAAAAAAACAGATCAACTCTTACATGTTAAACCTTGATGTTTCTCAGTTGCTGCTAACAACTGTTAAAGGTCTCACTCATGCCAGGAGATACTATGCAGTAACATCTCTCCAGACAAATTGCTGCTACAGTTAATATTTCAAACCTCCTACCCATACCTCAAAAAACCTTATCTAACACTGCAGCAAGTCAGCGCTTCCAGCTGCTTTTGTAAGTATATGTGATTTCAGTGTTTTATTTAACAGCACATTGCATTGTCTGTGGTTCACTGGAGAATTCAAGTGTCGCTTATCTCAGAACTGCATATGAGGTGATGCGTGCACAGTCAAATGAGGAAGTTTGTTTCTCTGTCCTGTTTTACACATTTTTGTACTTTTGCCTGTTTTGTCTTGTCTATGTTAAGAATGGTTGTGACAGAAAAATATCAGCCGATAAGTGAAGTGTCTGTTACGAATGATTTCAAGAATGCCCCATATCCCATGTGATTCTAATATGGAAAGTCCCTCCTGATTCGTTTGATTCCGCTTTTAGAGTAGGCTTTAAATCACTGCACACAGGCAGAATGAAAAAAAACAAGCCTCTGGAGAAAAACACAAATCAAATGGGGCTTGCAGTTGTACACACTTGATGCCATTTGTGTTTTTAATGTCAAAGGCATTTTCCACTGCATCTGAAGATAATAATCAGCTTATTAGAGCTATTTAATTTAGATGAAAAAAATAGCAATTTCCTAGAAGATTGCAAAGCATACAGCCTATTTTTAGCAAGTGCCATTAAGGATGTAATAAATCAATTTTGTTATGTTTTGATATACTGGCCTTAACCGTCCCGTTTTCTGTTTACCAGGAGCACAACTTGGACTGGTTCCCACGGATGCGGGCCATGTCCTTGGTCAGCAGTGACGCAGACGGAGAACAGAATGAAATCAGAAGCCTGCAGGAGAAACTGGAGTCCACCATGAAACTGGTGTCTAACCTCTCAGGCCAGCTGACTGAGCTCAAAGAACAGGTAAGATTGACACAGCTGAATCACTGACAGCTCTCATGTCTCTGACTTCATCAAGGGGAAAACACAAAGAGTGAAAGACGAGATTTCCTAAAAGTGTGGACAGCAGACATAACTCAGGGTTTGTTACTTGCAGCTCGTTGCCCTTTTAGGTGTAGAGCTTAGTAAATGCAAAACGAAATGAGTCATAGTTCACAACACAGCTCATGTGGCTCCAACAACATCTTTAGTTCCTACTGATTTAATTATTTCCCTGTTAACTAAAATTAAACGTTTTGTTTTTTATTATTGATCTACTGGATAAAGCCTTTCGCAATATGTAGAGAAAAGATTATTAAGCGTATAAAATAATTGTTTTCCAGTAGTCCAGTTAGTGAAACGGTTATTCTATAAGAGTATTTTTGCAATAATTGAACTCTCCAACTCATGTGCTACTAAAGTTGTGTAAGAAAGCACTCTGCTGATTGTGTGTAAAAATGATCCTAAGCACTGAAATTGCACAATTGTTGCAGTCCAGTGTTTCTAGTAAACAGTATTGTAAAATGTCTCTACCCTTGAAATGAGAACTATCGGTGAGGAAGTGAATGTTACCGAGACATTTTGACCCAGACAGGGGGAAATGATTATTATGTTGCTGAAAGCTCAGTGAGGGCACTGCAGCATCGGTCACATTTCACTTTAGATTCCACATCTGTAAGGTGCATAAGTACAGGCTATGTGTTTTTAAAATAAGAAAACAGCTTCAGACTCCTAACTTCTAATCTGTTTAAACTGTCAGTTCATGAATTTATATTCTTTGCTCTCTCGGGACAGATTTTGCCTGATGGCATTTATTCGCAGTAGAGCACAAACAGGAAAAGTATGCCACAAAGCATCCTCTGTGTTCTGTCATTCCAATTGAAATTGGCTTAATTGGGAAATGATGGTGTAAAAAAGGCCAGTGTTTTACTACTAACTGAGTTTAAACTGTCCACTTGATGTATTTTAATGATATTTTTCGCTCACACGTCCTTCTACACAGAATTATTTCTCTTAGAACACTCATTACAAGACCACTGTCTTCTCACTTTTAATATTGCTTTGTTTCAGTGTTGAAGTGCAAGTAGCTGTTAATTCAAGTTAATTCTTAGCAGAAAAACTATTCTTGTTCCTGTCGGTTAAAGGTTAACATCTGTGTTATGACTCATGTGCTTTGCTTGATCGCCAAAATTTCTCTGACTGAGTTTCACTTTAAGTAGTTTGTATTCTGCTGCTTTCGTCAGAAGACACAGCGGCTGTGGATGTCAAGACTGGCAGGATTTCAAAAGAGCGTGTTTCACTTCAGCACAGTGCAGAGTTTGTGCAGCCTTTGGTGGCTTCTGTAAAGTAATATGAAAAGAATGAATCGATCAAGGCTTTAGACCAGACAGGCTGCCAGCGTGTACAGCAGAAGAGGACACCGATGCTAATAGAGGTACAGGTGGATGTTTCTGCGTTGTTTTTTTTTTTAAAAATCTGTCTTCTCTGTCGTCTTCAGATGACAGAACAGAGGAAGCAGAAGCAACGAATCGGCCTGTTGGGACATCCTCAGCACATGAACGTTAACCCCCAGCAGCCCGCGTAAGGTCAACTTGACACAGCCCTGAAGCATCTCAGCGTCGGCGTTGCGTGTGGACTCAGAGGTTGCACATGATGTATACCGCACTGAGTTTGAGTGACACTTGTAACTGTAGGGAAACACTGTAACATAGGTAGTCATAAGACAATCTCTACCCACGCACGTGTTGCTCCGAACAGTAACACTCACCCACCATGTTATGTTCAGTCCAGTTGGAATTAGTGCCAAATGTTTTCTATATAGAGATGAAATGAGGGTTTTTCAACACATGGCCTTTACTGGTTGAACCTGAAAATGGGACAAAGCTGACTGGACAGGAGGAATTAGTCCCATCATTTGTTCATCATTTTTGAATTTTATTTTAAATATTTTCTATTTATATCCCTGGCATAACAAGCAGTATTTAATGTCTTTTACTTTGTATGTTGTGCAATTTATAAACTTAAATATGCAACCTCACTGGTGTGAATTTAAGTTCCCTAAATCATGTCTTATTTGAAAGCGTGGGAAAATGTTTTTGTTTCTACTTACAGTAATTGTCACAGGATAACATAGGGAGTTGTTGGTTGTATTTACTTACACAAATATAGAGATAATATTTAATAAGCTGGCCTTTTTAATTTTCTTTTTTTTGTTTGTTTTATTTCTTAAAAAATGTGCATATTTCTTGAGTGTCAAATGCACTCAGTAGAGATAGTATATTGTGTGAGAGCAATACAGATAGATTCTTTCACCTGTGTAAATCTAACTGTTTCATAGTCATTGATAACTTATTTTATGATTTATTTAATTGGGGTCTAAAAGACATTTAGAACTACTTCAGAGTCACTCATGCTATTACGGTTTGCTTAGGAGATGTGTCACTTTTACTGGAATAAATGTAATGAGCATCACTTCTCCTGTTCTGCAGCAAACTTGTTCCATTTGTGCCTGTTTTTTTTTTGTCTTCATTTAAAGTGTAATATGTGTTTGCAGCTTGTCGCTCATATTCACAAAAAATATTTTAGTAAGTCTTCATGCCACTGTTAGAATTCTCTTTTTTTAATACTATGTGTACATACAGTTTGTTGCTTACCTTTGCTTTTGTATAGAAAAAATGGGAGGAAAAATAGAACCATGTCTCAAAATGAATGTTAAGATTAATTAAAAAAAATCTAAGCACTGTCAATTTGTATATTAAAGTAGAATTATTTATTAAAATTGATGTAATTATCCTTTACTTTGTGTACTCTGTTTATTGCTAATGTGTTATTATAGGATAATTATAAGATAATTAGGAATTATCCTTTTTAAAGTAATCCATTAGTGTGCTGTGTTGTTAAAAATGTGAAATAATCTATTCCGTTTCAAAGTGTATTCTTAAAACATCGCACTCTATCGCACACCCAGTGCTCTGTCTTAAGATGATTCACTTGTGTTTTATATGGTGTTCTTCCATTTTCACATCAGTGATCATACAAACTGATGAAAGCAATTAAAATGCCACCCCTCGTATTACTAAATATCACAGTCTTACAATACATACATTTTACACAATGTTAAGTAATTAAACTAGGCCATGTTCTTACTTAATCTTTCATAGAAACTATCTGTGTCATCTGTATGTATGTGTGAAAACTGTTCATGTATGTAGTGCGAATGGAATGTGTGCAATTGGGTGAATGTAAAATTGCATGTATCCTGATTACCCAGGGGCTTTCCTGAAATGTTCCCTGAATGCGAGTATTTATCGAGCTCTAGACGAGCTGATGCTGAGTAGTCTTTCAGTCTCATACAGTGTACATGCGCTCGCAAAATGACTCACGACGCTGTTAGTGTCTTTATTCTCAAGTTAGTTTTTATTCTCAAATAAATACTTTTTCTTGATTTTTCTTTATCTGAAAAGCTTCTGCCAGAGTTCCACCGTTATGTTGCTGATCACTTCACAAATATATGATTTTATTTGAAATATTTTTCTCCTTGTTTTAATTAGTGTGTCTGTCAGTGTGTATGATGACTGTTGAATAATGAACCGTGTTGTTGTGATTGTGTGTATATGTGATCAGGTCGCTCTTGCATTAACATTTCTTGACCTCAATGAGATTTCTTGAATGAATAAAGCTTATATAACTAACTGCCTTACATTTAAAGATCATTGCATTCAGTTAGAGAGTGAATCAAATAAGTGCAAGTCAATAGATGGGGGTTGTCTGCCATAAAGTAAACTCTTGTCTACTATAATGCTCCTTACAAATACGCTTACTGCAGCTCTAAAGGTGGTGGTATGTATGAGTGAAAGAGTGGAGTTGAACTCAACGACTCATAAGTTGGGTGTCAGAAAGATTAGTAATGAACTAACCCTTAATGAGGACATACAGAGATTTCATAGAGTTGAGTGTTCCCATTTGTAACTATGAAAGGAGTCTTAATAAAATGAAAGCCATGTTAATATACACTTCCCAGTGACAATATGAATGAATGTAGGCACTGGTGGAAAGTACATGTAGGCTTACAACTACACATTTGAAGCACTTCACTATAGTAAAGTATTTCTATTTGATACTACTTTATATGTATTTTGAGAGAAATATTGCACTTTTCACTCACCTACATTTATTTTTACAGTTAATACTTACGAGTTATTTTTCAGAGTACATAAAAAGTATGATCTGCTGGTAAAATATGGTTATTGTCATATTAAACTATCCCTAACCATCATTATGATAAAATTTAACAGCATAAAGAAATAATGCTTAAATGTTTTAACTAACCACAACAATAATACTGTCATTCTGTGTACGTGCACTGCTTTGGATACTTTTATAAGTTGAATGACTCCCTTGAAGACTATGAACACTAATAGAAAGCTTTGGGAATAGACGCACAGTAGTAACACCACATTAATATTAGCAGCTTGGGATCAAAAGTTGCATTTTTATCATCCATTCTTAAACTGACCTAATATTACCCGCAAGTCTGAAAAGACGGTACGCCTATACGTGAGAAATTACGCAAGACCCCAGCTGACTGACATCACAGCTGCAGTGTAATTGTGTTCCTGTGTGCCCGGTTTCTTCAGAACAACGGAAATAGAAAATGTGTCAGAGACATGACTGTTTCATTTTCTTGGAATTTGGACCCCTCTCCCTTCTCCGCTTCCGTGCTGGCTCTAACATGTTGCGTGCTGGGACTGTTTCTATCTTTAGTCTGTGGCCACCGAGGGACGTCGGCGGTTGGAACCGAGCGACCAGTCGGGCATTCTCGGTTTTGTCCGTGCGTGTGACGTCACCGACAGGGATCTGCTCCTCGGCTTTTCCTCCCCGCCATGAGGAGCTCAACGTGACAGCCCGCCGGGTACAAAACAGGACGCTCCTCTACAGAGACGTTGTCATGCTGCAGCAGGTGCACGTGCCACAGCAAACGGCTGCAGCAACGAAGTGAAACGGTGTCCATTGTAAACGCGTGACACATGCTAATAGCGCGCGCAGAGTATAAATGATTGCTGCGTGTGTCGCCATGAAATAAACACATTTATTACAGGTGATCATGGCTGACTCACTGTAACATACTAAAGCTGCTTTGTATTATTAGTTCACATTTAGTCTAGCTTGTCGCTTATAGGCTATTAAAATATAGTATATCATAAAATTCACCCTATATGAAAAAGTCTAGGCTATTAATCAATGAGAACCTCATAAAAAAGCAACGTGTCAAATGGTATTTATACCAGATCAAACCATTCAATCATCATTATTATTATTATCATCAACACTATTATTAATTGTTAGGGTATTTTATTTTAATTGTTGAAATTAATTGTTTAAATTTCTTTTATGGCTGTGGTATTATATATATTTTTAAAAAGCAACTCTGTAGTCTGATGCTGTTCTTATAGCCTTTATTATAATGTATTATAATAGGTTAATAGTGACTTGAATGCCTTACGCACATGGACACGTTTTCCAATCTCATTGCTATTAACAATCATATACAGTCCTTTATGAGATATAAAGATATAATAGTATCCTATCCATGTATATAGCCTCGTCTTTTGTCATCTAGAAGGGCAAAGTGCTAAAAATAGTCGATTTTTGCGAATGTCGATTTATTGGCTACACTATCTAATATTTATGCATTTTATTACTCATTATAAAAGCAACAATATTTGCAGTGAAATAATAGGCCTTAATCGCTGCTTTCTAAGTGTTGACGAGGGGACTGTTGCTCCACTTTCTCTCTTTGTAAACATGGTCGGCTCGCACACTCATGGTGGTACACGGGACACGGTCCTAGTGCAGGAGTACTACAGAAATGGGTTGTACTCTGGCAACCAGCAAAGGGAAGGAGGCGTGTGTGTGTATGCGTGTGTGTATACTTGTGCGCGCGTGTGTATTTGTGTGCGTGCGTGCGTGTGGCGCGAGGGGAGGGTGAGGAGTTGAAAGCGCGCCGTCCAACACGTGAGGCTCATGTGACGGAGTCGAGTCTAGGAGACGTGCCTGCAGTCACAGGGTTTATTTAACACGTAGTCAAAAACCCACCCAGCTCTCACACATTCAGCCGGGCGCGGAGCCTCCCTATACATACTACCGAGTCCGGACTCCGAGTGACAACACTGTGATCGTGCCCAACTCCAGCTCACAGCGGGATCAACACGCACTGGATAACAGGAGATACTTTTTCCTTTGTTTTTGGTTTTTTTTTTTTTGCATTTTGTGTGATTTTATTCGAGTTAAGGTGCGACTACGAGGACACATTTGGAACGTTTTTGAAGGCATTTTTGAAGTTATTTATTCGGTTTTACAGTAAAGCGACATGGAGAGGATTACCAGTGCGCAACCACCTCCCTGTGTGCCAAAACACGCATCGCTGGATATAGCTGATATGCCCGGGTAAAGAAAATATTTTATTCTATTCTTTCATTTTCTATCCTACTAAATGTATTATTATATTTATTAATCTCTTTATACTCAAACTGAAGACTAACTATTTGTTTTATCTTCTCTTTAAAGAATTGATTTTCCTATCTATACTATGTACAAACCCAGGAGGGGCATGAAGCGCGGGGATGAGAGCAAGGTAAATTAAAGTTAAAAATGCGTAATAATTCTGCATTTTTTTAAAGTTGAAACTGAGCAGCCCGGATCTCACTGTCAATAATTCAATCCACTTCCAGGAGACGTACAAGTTGCCTCACAGACTGATTGAAAAGAAAAGACGTGACAGAATCAACGAATGCATTGCCCAGCTGAAGGATTTGTTGCCAGAACATCTTAAGCTTACAGTGAGTATTATCTTCTACATATGGCATGTCTGCTGCCAGCCAGGGAATCTGAGATGCCACATGGTTCTGCTGAGCAGTTTGTTTGCTTCACTCTTTGGATTCAGTTTCTAGATTGAAAAAATAGTTTTGGATTTTTTTTAAAAGCATTTAAGAAATCAACAAATAGGATTTTTTTTCTCCAGTTTTGTAATATTATTATTATTATTATTATTATTATTATTATTACTACGTTAAAAGGTTTGAATTTGTCGTTAAGAATGTAGTGTGTGCGTGTCTGTGTGTTCAAGGCTTGTCCTCTGTTCAGCTGCAGAATGTGTTACATAAGAAAGATCAACATACTTATCGAAGGTCTTCCTGTTTTAGACGCTGGGTCATTTGGAGAAAGCCGTGGTGCTGGAACTCACTCTCAAGCATGTGAAAGCCTTGAGTTCCCTCCTGGAGCAGCAACAGCAGAAAATTATTGCGCTACAAAAGGACCTGCAAATTAGTAAGTTTGATGTTGTGATGTCATTTGGATGTAAAATAGAATTTTTTGCTTTTAATCAAGTGTTCTCAAAAAAGGGAACAGTTTGGGATGCGTTGCAAGTGTCAGAATTAAGGAAAACTGCACAGTAAAGGCTGTTATTTTAATGCTGTGGTTTTAATCCATCAGGTGATCATGGTGGTGACACCGCAGAGGCCAACGAGGAGATGTTCCGCTCAGGCTTTCACTTGTGCGCAAAAGAGGTCTTCCACTATCTGGCCACCCAAGAAAGCAGCAGGGACCTGAGCCCTTCCCATATCATCAGTCACATCCAAAAGGTTGCCGCTGAAGTCCTGCAGCATCAAAGCAGTCGAGTAGATGAGTCCAGCCTTCAAAGTCCAGAGAAAGTGAAGAAACCTGCCGGACAGCCTCCAAGAACCTCTGAAGGCCCAGCAAAGAACTGTGTTCCCGTCATCCAAAGGACTTATCCTCATGGTATGGGGGAGCAAAGCGGCAGTGATACAGACACTGACAGCGGGTATGGGGGAGAACATGACAAGCGTGACCCCAAAGCTCAGTGGTCAGAAAACCACGCCAGAGAGGGGGAGCTCAAGCATGCCGCATCTGATCGGACAGCCGGTGCCATCAAGCAGGAGGGTGATGAGCCTCAGGCCAAGAAATCACGGTCTGACTCCTCAGAGGACGAAATCCTTCCCTGTCACACAGCAGGAGGCCCTGGCAGCTACATGAGTTTCTCCCACAACCAGCCCCCATTTTGCCTGCCCTTCTACCTCATCCCCCCTGCAGCTGCAGCAGCAGCAGCGTATCTGCCCATGCTGGAGAAATGTTGGTATTCTGGGGGCATGCCGGTCATGTACCCAAGTATGAGTGGTTCTGCAGCTAGCTTGCCTCCAGAGACTCTGCCCTCATCTCTAGTGATGTCCCCAAGGGCAGGGTCACCGGTTCCCCACCAGACCCCCATGGACTCCCCTGCTCTTCACAAAGCTTTAAAACAGGTCCCTCCATTGAACTTGGAAACCAAAGACTAAACAGACTTTGTTTTGTGTTGGAATCTTTCTCTCTGAATGTTAAACGGGGTTGAACGGTTGACCCGCTGAAAAGAGGGTAAACGCAACTTAAACGTGCTGATATCCCTTCAAACCACAGTTGTTGTTTGGCTCATCAGAACACCAACCCCTAGCAAAGAGCCCCAAATGGCCACCAACATGTATCCCATCAGGTCCTTGCACACTGAAACGGAACTTTTTAGGGGCAACCTGAAGCGCCCATGTGAAGGCTCGTACATCACCTGTTGCATGGCTCTGAAACACTGTGAAATGGTCAGTTTAAAGAGGATGAGTGCACAAGAGATCGCAAGAGTTGGGTTTTTTTTGTTGTTTTTTTAGCGATCATCTTCTCTGTGCTCAATGTTGAATGTTAGAGGTAAACCCAGAATGTAAGGCACAGATAAGCCCCCAGCCACCTCCCCCGCCCCCTTACCCCCAGTCCTTCAAATTATTTGGATCTACCTTTTTGCACACACACCAGTCTGTAATGAATGTAAAGATTGAACAAAAGCCCCTTGTAGATGCTGCTTGAATTATTATAACCTGCTGTAGATCTGTGGATGGAAGATCTACCTTCAGTGTTTGTCGCTCTTTGTAACTGCAACAAACTATTGTTTAGACTAGAATGTTACCAAAAAAAAAAAAAAAATGTCTGGTTCATGTTGACCAGAGACATCAGAAAGGACATTGCTCCACTCACCCTTCAATTACCATGGAGCTAAATGAACACAAATGTTTATAATGTTCAAAGAATTCAGGGCGTTGTCACTGTACAAGGTGTGTCACTCATGTCTGTTGAAGAGTGATGTAGCCATACATGCTTTTACAATTTAATTTGTGACACATGACTATTTGTGTATGTAGATGGAGTTCCTGTGAAGTAATGTCTTGTTTTCTTCTCTCTTTTTTTTTCTTTGTTTATACTACTCATACATCTCTATTTTTGATACGTGACCCATTGAGTGTATTTGCATCGCTACCAGAGAAAAAGGTTGACATAGTCTTTTGCTGTATGCCAAGAGAATGCGTATATAGCATGGTGCTCAACCACACTTGCATCTTGTCCACAAATTCCCGGTCAAGTTAAGGCCCGATCTTAGCTCATGCTGTTGCCTTTACTCATTTAACGCAGACACAATGATGGCAGATGTTTTGACGATGTATTTGCTTTAAATGTTGTGTCTGTTGCAAAGAGAGTGAATGTAAAGTTCAAACAAAAATAATAGTTTTGTATAGAAAGAGGTACTTGGGATTTTTATTTTGCAATGTAACACATCAGTTGTTTGTTGTACATATTTTGTATATAAAGTATTATTGATATATATTAAAATATTAATAAAGCATTTTTCCTCCCCTGTGGAATCTGTTTCACTGCTTGATAGTTCAACGTGTTGTAGCCAGCCGCCCTGACAGCTCCTCATAACAACGCATACTTACATAACACTTACATAACCCATAAAGCAGCAGAGCCGCTGTAAATCAATAGCATGTCTTAGATTACAGGCTGTACACATTTCAAATTCTACGGATTTCTTAGAAATTGTTCAAAGAATGTTTGCTCACATTCAGTAAATTTAATTTATGGTCTTTGATGGTGCAACTTTTCACTTATCAGAATAGTGATAGAATGGACAGGAAGATTTTGTTTAGTAAATACTTATATAAATATTGTAAAGTAGGACAAACTGATCAATAAATGGTATTAGTTCTGGAACTACAGAGATAATAACTTCTGTTTTTCTATGAAAACACACGCAAACTACAAACTCACTGAATACTCTGAATTTCATTTTCTTGGTATTGAAATTTCTCTGTCTTACTCTCTGTATGGTTTTATACTGTAAGGCAACCACTGTATCAATATTGAAAGTGGGCTGAGTAGAGGCAGAAAATGTGTTTACTCTAGCAACTTGAGAGTGCCATAGTGGATCGAAATGGTATTTGAGGTTGTGGGGGCAAGAATTGATTTACTTTCATATTTAATGGACCAGTCTAGACTCTTCAGACCAGCCTTTTTCAGCTTGGGCACAATGTTTCCTGGGTAGTAATGCTACCGCTATTGTAGTAATAGTGAGAATAAAAAGGTTTTATGAAGTTCCTGCCACCCACTATGTCTCCATTAGAATTGTGGAAATTACAGTTTTTTCCCTTTCCTGTAATTACAACAGTATATTGTAATTTAGTCTTCAGATTAGTCAAATACTTCTAACAGCTCATGTTGAGATTTCCTTTTCACAGGCCTGCTGTCGTTCTTGCTGGGCTCAAAAATGCACCACTAGCACCACCTTGTGGTGTTGGTGCTCTATGCCTCCATCTCTTACTATTCACTCCAAGGACCCTCATATAATTTTTTTTCTAGACCACGACTGACAAGACCCTGCCCTGAGGAACCCCTGCAACGATGATGTTAGTAGCAAATTGGAAAAAGTATGTAACTGCCAGTGTTATACCTCTAATCAAATTGTGTTTCACTGCCAGTTCGACAGTGTATTAAATGTTGTACTGATAACTGTACTGATATTTTAAATACTAACACATCATCACCATGGCAGTGTTGATATCACAAGTACACCATAACACAATGTGCAGCTATATTTCGAGTCAATCTTCACCTCTCAATCTTACACTGAATGTATCTTCTTCTGACTGAGGCAAGGCATCTCTGGAGCTTCACAAAATGAAGTGTTAATTCTAATGACTACTGCAGAAAACACTGGCATCAGTGTAAGAGAGACAGTGAAAAATATTGTCATGAGATAATTACCGGCTTCTAAGAAGATCCAAACCACAGAAATATGACGATGTCAAAAGAATGACCTTGTTATTGAGATACTTTTCAATAACAACTTTTGATAAATATCTAACGTTCACTCGTGAAAATCGATGATACAAAGAACATAACAGCTGATGTAACTAGAACTTATATGCGTGGATATGGCCTCCAAGGTGATTGTTGATGAAAACAGTGCTTTCACTGTGAATGAGGTGGGATGGAGAATTATCATGAGGGAGTTGCTCAATTGGCATGAGACTCAAAGTGCATACATTATCATCATCATTTTTTAAAAGGATGACCTTAAAATGAGAAGGTTGAAAAACATCCATTCATCCAGCCACATGGAGGCCTCAAGGAAGCCAAATAGCTTTCAGTAGAACCTGATGCAGAATATCCTCTCTACTATACATCTCTGTCTCATCTGACCTTCCTTTATAACTCTCTATCTTTCTGTATGTCAAGACAAGGCCACAAGAATACAGCAGCCATGACTGTCTGACTCTATAATGTGACTAGGAGTGTGTGTATGTGTATGTGTGTGTATTTTATGAGAAAATATTTGTAGTTTTGAAACCAGTTAAATGGAAGGAGCATTGATATGAAATGAACACTTATTCCTAGATAATAGTCTTACGGACAAAGTTATGTTTTTATTGTGTTTTCTATGTTATAAATGTAGCTGGTTTTAGTTATTATTTTATTCTGTTATTAGTTACCACTTTTAAAATATTGCATGTACCAAGAATAGCAGGTACTACGTTAACATGTTAACACACTGAGTGAGCATATATCACCCTTTCATCCTGTGTTGGCCTATCTTTACAGTGACAGAAACAAAAAGATGCAATGTTTGAAATGAAGTCATGTAATAATTACTTTATAAAAGCCAAAGTTTTGAAGTAATAAAGCAGTTGTTCTGTGGTCGCTCAGAACAACTTTGTAAACTCAAACTGATTGTTTGTTGCAGTAACAATAAGGCACCTGAATTTAAAATATCATGTAAAAATTTTGCTTGTCTGCTGCCTTAATATTATTTGAATGTTCTAAAAATAGTGAAGAAAATCTACAAAGCTCATTTGATAATATTACATGTGGTCACAGACAGACAGAAAGACAGACAGACAGACACTCTAGATGTTAGCTTAGATTTGCCTAATCACTGCTGCTTCCAAAACAGTTCTTGTCAAAACCCCCATCTAATGAATACTAATGAAACTCCATCTTTACACAGAAATATAATATGGCTTCAAAGCAAGCATGACATGCAAAGTATCAAGTGCAAACAGTGGAGTTCCTCTTTCAAGTTCAGTTCCTCTGACAGTCTAACTGACTTAACATACTTCTTGTATCATTCTGGGAGGGCTGACAAACATTCCTTTAAAATGGTCCTGTTCACTTTACCCTCATTTATTTGATAATATCAATATTCTATTAATGTACTAACAACAACAGCAAGAATAATAATACTACCACTATATCTGGAATTCTGTTAATTATCATCATTATCATCAATATTATTACCTCTGCCAAGGAGGTTATGTTTATGCTGGGGTTTGTCTGTCTGACTGTTAGCAACATAACTCTAAAAATCATAGATAGGTTTGTTGAAATCTTCAAGAAATGTGCACAAATGTGACTAAATAGATTTCCTCAAGTTATAATCACATACAATTTTAGGCACTTTAACCCAGTTTATGTAAAATATCACTTAATGCATCAGTAATGATAGCTAACACTGATAGGTGCCATGCATGAGTATCTTCAATTTTCATGGATATATTTAGTTGTTAATACTTTTGTATTTCATATTGTGGTATTACTACATTGTTTCTTTGCTACTATATATTTTTGTGTGTAGAATTTAATGGAATCTGAAAGAACTGGCTTTGCAGAAATGGAGTATATTCATTAGTATTTTATGATTAGTGTATAATTAGCTGAAAATAAGAATCATGTTTTTGATATTTTATACAGATGGGTGAATTAAAGGAAAACCAACATAAAGTATCGTACTAAAGTGTTAGACCACCATGTGCCACCAGAACTTCAGTGCTTCTTGGCATTGATTCTATAGTGTTTGAACACTGCTTCAGGTAGTTATTCACTGAACTGATGTTTTGATGATGGTGGTGGACAGCGCTGCTTAACGCACAGTCCAAAATCACTCACTGGTGTACAGCTGGGTTGTGATCTGGTAACTGCAGTGTCATGCTCTGTGACACTAACATGCTGGAAGAGACAGCTTCCATCAGGATAGAAATATTTCATAATAGGCTGGCGGTGATCACTCAGAACTACTTGTATTGATTTACAGTGACTCTTCCCTCTAAGTCAGAGGTATCAAACTCATTATAGTTAAGTAGCCACATGCAGCCCAATTTGATCTGAAGTAGACTGGACCAGTAAAACAATTACATGATAATAAACAAATAATAGATATACTATAACTTTATTTTTTAATAATATTATAACTTTATTATAACTGACAATATTTTGTATGTTCAATATATGAATGGTTTAATTAGGAATAATTTTTCTGTAGTTTACATACTTTGCAACAGAACTCATGGGCCACAGCAACACAAAATTGCCTCCATAAAGTCAGCAAGTGCTCTCTTTGTAGGTCTGAAGCATTTAGGTTTGTTCAGACCTGTACCATTTATATCTAAATAGGTAGCAGGTCCTCTTCCACAGTTGTGCCATCATGTTTCTACAGTAGCCCAGAACAGACAAACCAACACTCGCTCTAGAAAATTTTTTTATGTTTCGGTAAGTTCCTTTACTCACTTAGAGAAGGTGAGAGTTATTCAGTTATTTAGTCATCGCCAGATATTACTAAATTACACACTCGTGACTCATGTGTGTAGTGATCTGGACGACGTTTTATTCTGAAAAACTGGGGGCGGAAGTCTGTTTTGTTTCCGCACGCAGATCACAAGTCACCATGTATTTGTTATAAGAGCTCACAGTTGCAGATATCTCCGCCGTCTCCAGTGTCGTGATGCTGCGGGCTGTGCTGCTGCTGTTCAGTCTGGTGCTATCCTGCAGGGCAAACCTCGCACCACCACCCACACTCAACATAAGTCTGGATGCACATCCAGAAGAGCGATGGATGCCTTTACTCAAAGCCTTTGACGTAGATTTTCTCAAGCAAGCTGCTACAGAGGTCATTGAGTAAGTTGGAGCGAATCTTTAAATCAAATTGTGATAGATAGCAAACAGTCATATTTTAACCTGTTATTTTGTGGCATGCAATTGTTACCATGGGTTGAATGCTGCGGTTAGCAAAGTGGAATAAGTTATGGCCATTGACGAGAAGTTATTAAAAGTGCTACAAACTAACTATTTTAATAACATGAGTGTTTTATAAATATGCTATTCTATAAAAGACCTATATGTGCATTACTGCGTCCACGACAAAGCCACAGATGATGTGGTTTCACTTAAGGTTGCATTATCAGCAGTGTTAAACAATCAGTGACATACCACAGACACATAAGTAAATAATATACTCGTGTTAAATTAAAGGTTCTGTAAAACCTATCTAGTGCTGACATGTTAACTTCCTTTTGTCCTCCTAAGTAAAAATTGACCTGCATACCACAGAAGGATTATTAATGTGTATTAACATGTTATGTCAGCCATGATTTATTAGAGGAGCTGCATATACTTATACATGGTCTTTGAGTTGTACACTAAAATTAAATGACTGTACCATGAGGAAATACATCATTGCTGATGTAGTTGCCATTCACACTAAATTTAGAAAATGCATTGCGTAAGTTGAAACCGGCTCAACTTCATCAATAGTGACACTTCATCAGCCCTGAAAAGGCAGAACCAATGCTGTAGAGTCAAATTTATTTAAATTGTAGAATGCTAAGGCCCATCTGACCTCGCACACAGCCCCCACCTTTCAGTGTGAATCTGTGAAACCGCTGCTGCTGAGACACATCATTAACAGCTTTGGGCAACACAAAGCTGAGTAAAGGACATAGTGCAACTAGTCATTTTTAATCAAACCTGTCTGTGTTTAACTTGGTTTATCTTCTTCAGCTGACCTGCTGGATAACATGTCTCTGCATGCTCCCTCAGTCATTCAACCACCTTCTACCATGGTGTTGATCTTTATACAGTCAATAGGGAAATATCTTCATATGTATCATGAGAGAAAAAACTGCTAGAGGTCACAAAAACAATCGAAATCCAACCGTAGTTCTTTGGCTGTTTGTTCCTACTTTTAAAACATTAAATTGTAATGTTGCTCTAGCTCATTTGACCTCTGTATTGAACCTGTTGGCAGCAGCAGATGGAATTTCTAAAACTGCCTTTATGTTAAAATAAACTGACTTCAACTCAGACAGGTTATTTAAAAATGACCTCTGGTTCATTTAAATGTCGCCACGCTGTTTGCCTTCTTCTCAGCTCTGTGCTGACTGAGGCTTCAGCTAGTCAATGTTGCTCGTGAGTTAGCCAGGTGTGTCATGGCCTTAGGCAGCTGCAGTTTGACTGGCTGAAGCTTTTTAGAATTTTTCAGACTGATTGAGTGGGTGGAGTAACAACACAAACAGGTTTTCTTTTCATTTTTTGTCAGCTCCACAATTCCAAAATGGGTGCATCAGGCTGTTACACCTATTGTAGTGGCCTTGGAAAAGTACGTTCCTCAACCTTATGCAGGGGAGATTCGCGGCTTGGCCTCACACTTTGGGGGAAGCCTGTCGGATGTCATCCTTCTCAACTTTGCCTATGAAGTTTCTGCGTATGTATGACTTTAAATCTACTTATACATTCTTAACAGAAATGCACATTAATCAGAAGCACCCAGTGTCTGACAAGTCTGCAGGAATAAGGTGTGTGCAAACAAACTGTGTTCCCAGATTTTGCACTAGTATTATAGCGCAGGACAAAAATGGCCACGTGTACCACGGCAGGAACCTCGATTATCCACATTCTGTCCTGAGGAATCTGACTATCGACATAAATTTCCTCAAGAATGGAGAGGTACAGTATGTATTCAGATTCATTTGAAAAGAAAAGAATCAGTAAAGAGTCAGTAAAGTTTGGCTGGTGTGCAAAATTAAACTCCTTGCACTATGATGAAGTTTGTTTGCTGACCCCTTTCAGGTTGCATACCGTGGAACTTCTTTTGCTGGCTATGTGGGTTTGTGGACAGGGCAGAGTCCAAACAAGTTTACTGTCTCTGGTGACCAGCGAGGTAAGAGCCCACTTCTTTTCAACAGTCACATTTGTTCTAAAAGGTTGCAAAAGTCTGATGTGTTGACTTATCTGTGTTTGTTTGTTTATGTGATCATCAGGCAGTGACCACTTGTGGAACTGGTGGAAGAATGTGGTATCAGCTTTCCTGTTACGGAGATCTCCGGTCAGCTGGCTGGTTAGGGAGGTGAGCAGGTTAAAGAAGTGAATCTGAGACAACGTGGAAATGAAACTTTGATTAATTGTTTGTAATCTGTGCAGACACTGGAGTCGGCTGAGAACTTTGAGGATGCAGTGATGAGTCTTTCCAAAATCCCAATCATCACGGGGGTGTATTACATTGTGGGTGGGGTGCGAGCGAAGGAAGGGGTCGTCATCACCAGAGACCGAGGAGGACCTGCTGATATCTGGCCATTGGAGCCTCTGAATGGAGAGTAGGTGTCTGAACAGAATGCACCGTATGAGATGTTCACTGACTATCATCGCTCAACTCAATCCAACCATAAAATCATGTGTGCCTCTCTTAGATGGTTTAGAGTAGAGACGAACTTTGACCACTGGCTTCCTCCTCCAGCCAGGGATCATCGGAGGTGAGTCATCTGACATGATTAATGAATCTGCAGTGTTGTTGAAACTTTTATTATACTGTTGTTACTTCCTTCTTAGAGAGGTAGCCAACAAAGCATTAAATGCTACTGGCCAGGATCATATCAACATGGATACACTTTTTCAGGTAAGCATGGATCAGTAAATCAGTATCCCATAGTACATGTGGTACTAAGATGACCTTTGGAATTTAAAACATTTTTTTTCCTTCCAGGTTTTGTCACTTTTTCCAGTGTGTAATGGGTAAGGAAGATGTCATCTGTTCACTATACTCTCACTATATCACATGACATATTGTTAAGGTAGGGCCTCAAGTAAACCAGTTTCAGTTCCTTTTGCTCAACTTCAGCAATTTTTTCAATAGACCTTTGTTTGACAAGTTGCATATAGAACAGCAACAGTTGAGCTTCAGCCAGATGTTTGACATTTTGAGTGTCAGTTATAGCCTTAAGGTATTTATCAGGAATTGTCAGTTTATACTAGGTCCCATATATTATTTTTCAATTTTTTTAAAAATATGTCAGAATATGTAATATGCATGTTTGTAGCATAACATTTGATAATGACCATTGACTATCTTCATAATCTCACAGAATTACAATTTACACAACAACAATGAGTGCAGCAGCCCCTGAGATGTATAATACATCTGTCTGGCAACAGGTAATGAAATTACATCTCCAACACATGTTATTTCAAATTCTCTCAATTATTTTGTCCTATAATAATAGAACAGAAAATATGACTCTCTCTCACTTTGTCTTTTATCATCTTTTTCAAGGGCTGCCATATGACCGACTGAACTGACCAATAATAACTGACTCCACCCAGCAAATAGCAGTTTTTTGCTGCTGTGTCGTTACGTGTTTAGACTTCTCAAACATGGTTATATGGTGATTCGTGATCATGTGGAGTCAATGACATTAGAAGGGAATTTGCCTCAAGTATTTTACATTGCTTTACTGCCTCTAATGGAAAAGACATTTATTTTGATGATTTTTTACTTAATGTACCTGCAGATTATTTTTCAATTTTAATAAAAAACAAATTAAAACAAGTTATCCATCTGCAACACAATATGCACATTTATTCAGTGTTAAATTAATAGGAAATACAAATTCAGAAAAAATACACATAAGACGACTAGCTCAGTAACAGTAGTTTAACAAGAAAGGGTTTCACTCATGAAAGTGATAGGGGCCCCCAAATATATGCAGTGATCAGCTGAATGAGATCATGTGGGATGTATGAAAAACAAGACCTTAGTGAATTTCAGGGGTATTTGTGTATATGCATTCACTCCTAGTTGCTGTAGGCTTTGTTAGCCATAACCTTTGTGTCAATAGCAAATAACAAACATGCACGCAAGCACTTTTTGTCACAGAAAATAATATTTAATAATAACAAAATCAAATGTGCAAAACTAGGCTTAAATGAGCAGTAGTTTCCTATGAGATCATTGGAGTTTTACTGGTATGACTGTAAATGACTACGTTGTCTTTTGCCTTCAATACTGTCGCTCCACTAAAAGCTGAGAAGAAGTCGACTGACTTGAATCTCTATGGTTAAGCAATAACTGTGAAATGAAAAGAGTATTTTGGGCAGCTGACAAAATAAATATACTTGTAGATAACAGATCTAATGTTTAAGAGTCCACATTTAAATCTTCTTTTTTGTTGTGCTGTTGCTAGATTTTTATGAATAACTCCTCATTGGTTTGGTTTCCTGTCATTTTTCTATTATCCATTAAAAAAAGCATTCTCCTCCAATTGTTTGCTAACTTCTACAAAGGTTCCATATCCAGTATACTAAACTGGTATGTAATATTCCTGAATCAATATTAAGCATTGAATTTCAAACTCAGTGAAATTTGATTTTGGTTTTTATGGTACTCGGTATTGTGTTCCAGGTTTATGATGCTCAATAGGAAAAGAACGACTGCCCAAAAACACTTTTCCTAAATGGGACCAGACACTCACCTCTAGGGCCTGGCCTAGTTGGCCTGTCGGAGAAATTCTTTAAGGGGGGTGGAGCTAGAAGATTTTAAAGACTGATATCAGTGTATACTAGGGAACTTAGATAGGGAAAATAAAAGACCTAGAGCTGTACCATCCAAAGTCCAAAGTTTCTAAGTGCTTCCAAACCATAAAGATTAAAATTCAAACCGGTACTTGTGACTGCACCCAAAATGTGACACCTACATAATTGGTTTTAGCATTAACCTGGTTTTAATTTGTTTCTAATTCACAATATTAGATCAATAAACTACTTTCCCAAACTTGGTCAAGATGTCATGTCATGAATAGCAATTATTCACTATTAGCAGGGACCTTTGTTGGATATCTCTGTACCTGCCATCTCCTGTTTTTTCTTAAATCAATACTCACATGCCCATACACTGAAAGCACAGTTGTTTTAGTTCTTCATCCTGTCCATATTTGGTGTCTTCTTAAAGCAACTCCAATGGTGAACACAATCCATTTAAGCATTCTTGGTCGGAAAATAATATATTTGCAAAAGGGTTCCCCTTTGTTAGAAACCCAATGCTGTCACCCAGAAAGGAGGGACAAAATAAGCATGCACTCAAATTCTTGAGCCTTAGCCCCCATATCCAGTTTCATGAAGAAAAAAACTGTAAAATGAATATTATAAAGGTTTTAATTTAAGGAAAATGTCCAAATGCATTATTCATTCAGGTGATGTGATAAAATCTGCTTTAATCTTAACACAGTGATTGCAATGTAAAGATAGTTTGCCTCAAGTATATTTATTTATATTATGTAGGCTACAAGCACATTTTTGTTTTTACTTTTCTTGTTTTTATTTGGCATCAGCTTGTATTTTTTGAGGAATCCATATTTAACATTCTGGCAAGATGTATGTATATATTGTTCTAAATAAAGTTTTTTTTTTATTTTTTACTTGAAAATGACTCGTTAATTAATTAGCCTATGTCATTAATGACATTAGACACCTCTTAAAATACAAGACACATGATGGGTATGAAAGATACGTCTAATTATTTAAAATAATAATAACATAAACAAAGACTGACAACCCANTTATGTAGGCTACAAGCACATTTTTGTTTTTACTTTTCTTGTTTTTATTTGGCATCAGCTTGTTTTTTTTGAGGAATCCATATTTAACATTCTGGCAAGATGTATGTATATATTGTTCTAAATAAAGTTTTTTTTTTCTTTTTTACTTGAAAATGACTCGTTAATTAATTAGCCTATGTCATTAATGACATTAGACACCTCTTAAAATACAAGACACATGATGGGTATGAAAGATACGTCTAATTATTTAAAATAATAATAACATAAACAAAGACTGACAACCCGTCCAGCCAACCTGTCGCAGATCCTTTGCGCGCGTCTTCATGCTCGTGCACATACTCGTGCACT
>JANJYQ010042155.1:884-16425 GCA_024605255.1 Rastrelliger kanagurta | reverse complement strand
GTGTGTGTGTGTGTGTGTGTGTGTGTGTGTGTGTGTGTGTGTGAGAGAGAGAGACTGAGTGGTTATGGCAATGGCCAAATGTGCTTTGGGCCATGACTAGGGGCTTGAGAGTAGAGCAAAGTGGACGATGAAAAAGTTATACGATTACATGCACATACACACACACACACCCTCCCTTTCTAGGTAGCTCTCTGGGCCGTGAAAGTGAGAAGAGAAAAAACAGGCTGTTGTAAATGAGAAATGCTTGTGTTTTTTTGTGACAGCGATGCTGATCTCAGCAGTGCTTGGTGTGGACTTTGTAAAGAATAGCTCCTATTTGTTTAGCTAGCAAGAGTATCACAGTGAATAATCACATCCTATCTAGCAGACACTATACTATTGATTTGTGGTTCACTAGTATATCTCAACATGTATAAACACAATTTTAAAATAGTGTTTTGTATTGTGGTATATACAGCACACTTTCACTGTATTTCTTATATTCTCTCTTTTGAACGACTCATAGGAAGGCCACCCTCTACCTCTTACCCAAGGCTGTAATATGCAATTATTCTGGGTATGAGGCAAGCCTATTGTAAAGTAAACTCAAGTTTTATTCTGCCTGCTTGTTGTGGATAAACATCTCCAGGCATTTCAGAGTGACGCTGGCAGAATGAAAATCAGTGGATTTTTTTTCTGTGTGTGTGTGGTGCTCTAAAGAGGAAGATAGGGTCAGCTCTCCCCTGGTATCAGACCCTGTGCCTGGACCTGGGTCACGCTCCACCTCCCTGGAGTGCCAACCTGCAGAGACAGCATCCACTTAAATATATATACACACACACACACTCTCACACTCCACATTCTTACACTCCAAATGAGTTCCCATGAGACTGCGTGTCTCCTGTCAGGACCTGCTGTTGCTTAGAGACTGGTCCTGGGGCAAAGCAGTCACACACACTCTTCTTCAATCTCCTGTCCTTGTTATACTTTTAGTAAGAATGATGGCACTCAGCTGCTTATTGTTGTGAGCTCAAGTGACTGCATGTGTGTTTGTGTGCATGTGTTAAACTACATTAGGTAGACTAAATAGAATAATATTCCTAGATTATCTCAACTATTCCCTACTCACAGCGATTTTTATATTAATGCTCTTCTTTCCAGAAAAAGAGGGTATCAGTTCTCCCTGCTCCGTACATAGTGAGAAACACAGTGTTATGCTTGCTGTCCTTAGTGGTAGCGCCAGTAGTTTTATCACCCAGCTCCACTTTGAGTTTAGTAATTACACACAAGCAGACAGAGATAAATCTGCAGGCTACTCTGAGAACAGGACTTTTTTTTTTATCTTGCTCTTTCACGGCATATTTCACTGAGATAACAATGTTGATTGTGTGAGCGTGTGTGTGTGTGTGTGTGTGTGCGTGCACATGCATACCACATAACCACATGCACTTTAAGATGCATTATAGCTTGTGTGTATGTGTACACATGCATGTGTATTGCAGCAACAAGAGGAAGATAAATGGTCTTTTTGTCTCCTGTTCAGCTGAACGATGTATCAAATGTGCTGATTTGCCAAATGAAAGACCAAAACTGTTTACCAGCATTTTGTGAGCCATGACTACTTCGGCCCTCGCTGACAGAATGCAGCTGCTGTTGGATATTTCAGGCAGCCTAACCAGCACTTATGGATTTAAAACCTCAGGGCTGCTCACTTCCCTAAACTCCAGGCAGACGCTTACTGACACTACAGTGATGCGTTGTTAACTTTAGTGACACAACAGCAGACTTGAACTCTGTCGAGAGCTTCTTACACACCCTATCTCATTTCTTGTATAGCCTCTGCAGTTTGTACTTTGTGTTCTGTCTCAATATTTATGTTTAAAGTTTCCTGTTTTTCCAAGCTTCTTACTAGCCCATTACACGCCTGCATCATAATTTTTGTCTTTTTTCCCCTTTCTCTTCTAAGCTGTACAGTAAGGTCCGATGTGATGACCAGCCAATGCTGGAGCATGTGGAGCTGCTGCTAGGTGAGCTTGGAGGAGAGATGGAGGGAGAAGAGGGCAACCCAGATGTGGATGAAGACTATGAACCCTGCAGCGATGAGGAGGATGACAATACAGAGGCACCCATGGAACACTGACCCCACCCCCTTGCTTGTACTAATTTCATTTTTCCTAATCATGCTCCACCCGGTTTAAATGTTCTTGTGTGCTCTCATAAGTGCCTTTTTACTGGTTATCCTCCACATCCACTTATCAAAGATAAAATTTGAATTCAAGTGAGTTCCACAAAAAGAGTGGCATTAAAAGCTGTAGTCTACTCAATCTCTTTCTGTCAGTTTAATGCTTTTGGTGAAATAAGTGCACACTTGACTAATGTTTAATCTCCTTGACAGATGTTGATGAAATAAATTAGTTTTAGGGCTTTATTTCTCACCAGCAGCAAAAGCAAAAACACCTTTGAAAGCTTTTACCTCTTATACTCGCCCACGCATGTTTTCTTACAAGCAAGCATACACGGCACATGAGCACACAAACAAAAGCGGCATGTTCATTACTTCAGCTCTTCTTCAGTACTACAATAGCAGTGTTTTCCTCTCAGACTGTAGTAAAGCAGAATTTCTCATCAAGGTGTAAGGATTATTAGAAAAATATCAAGAAGCTGTTAATGCTATCTTATTATTATTTTATTCTTAGTTGATGGGCAATGTTTGAAATTTTATGCTGCTTGGTTTTGTTCCCCTTTAATCCAACAGGCGAAGACACAATAGAGATAATCTGACATCAGTTTATGCAGCATGCATTTCTCTCTGCTAGAGTGTTCAAAGTCACAAACCCTTTACAAAGGAGAAGCGGGAATTTTTCTCATCGCAGCCTTTTAAAATTCTCACACAGGGTTAAACAGTGTAATGACATGGGTTAGTGCTATGGCAAAAATAATGGACCAATGCTTTTCCACTTTCTTTTACAAACATATGTTTGTTTCTTTACAGTTGAGAGCAGTAAGGGGAAGAGTCACACTTTGTGCATCTGAGTGTCAGACACAGCCACAAAGATGCAGCTGCTGTCTAGAAAATAAGATTGTAACAATGTAATTTTTCTTTTTGCAACCAGCAGCAAGCAGCTTGAAATGTAAGGCACTCACAGCATGAGAAAGTACTGATTCAGGCCAGAGATGTCAGTATGAAAAGTTTAAAATGTAATTTGTGATACAAAATCTGATTTAAAAAAAAATAGGATTCATTGGCTTAATTTGAACTATTCCTTGTTTTATAGACAAACGATGTTAAAATAAAGAAAAACTAAGGTACACATGTCATGTTTTACACTCCTGCAAAATCTGTTGGACAGAG
Organism: Rastrelliger kanagurta; assembly: GCA_024605255.1. NCBI lineage: Eukaryota > Metazoa > Chordata > Actinopteri > Scombriformes > Scombridae > Rastrelliger > Rastrelliger kanagurta. The sequence goes on along the minus strand of JANJYQ010042155.1, from coordinate 13,094 downwards.
TAGTCTTGATTGTTTTGTTGTGTCAAATATTTTGTCTTTTATCTACAGTGACATTTTGTCCCCAGATGCCATTAGTAGAGGGGACTGTAGTGTACTATGTACATGCTGCAACATACATCCACCACAGTGTTTCTCCATACAGTGTTTGGTGTTAACAAACGCAAAACACCATGAGCATACAGTGCTAAATGGCCCCTTTGAAGAATTCCATAACCGGTAAATGGGAATGTTATCTTAGATGATGATCCTGATAGCAACCCAGCTACAAGCTGAGAGGCCTGTTCAAGATACAGGGGTTCAGATGCCATAATCTGATTGTGTGTGTTTGTGTCTAAGGAGAAAAGTTACAGATACCGTATGATACAGTGTGTGTGTGTGTGTGCGCTGCATTTTATCATAGCTTAATGTGATATGATGTGTTGTTATTTACAGACTGGACTTTAGAAGAAATATTCACGTCTGTGATGCTTAGTGTATGATAATGTACCAGGAGAACAGACCTTGAGGACTGACTACCTGGAGCGATGCTGTCATGTAGCATTTGGTTTTATAATTAAAATGTGCTCTAGTGTGTATGTGTCTCTACGTGTGTGTATGTGTGTGTGTCAGCTCATGTGCCCATGCGGATCATCTGCAGTGCTTTATGATTAATGACTCCAGGGGTGAGCAAACATCAGCGGTCAGTCCTTGCTAGTTATTCTGAGCTGACCTAGTGTGAGTGGGCCATAGTGGACACAAAGCCTCAGGTGATCTCAAAATCCTTGGCTATTCTCTCACCTGTACATCAGCTTCAGCACTGCAGGGATATTTTCACTTGCTGAGAGAAAGGAGTGCAGATACCAAACAAGGACACACATTCAATCACAGGGAAAGGACACTCACGGTTTATTTGTATTCTTTCCTCCTCCTGAAAATCACTTTGTGTAAGTCCAAAATGGCACTCTGTGGCCAAAAGCACTGTAATAATCAGATTTAAATGAATATATAGTCATGCCACAGATCAACAAGGTTGGATTCTTTATGTTGTGGCATTTCAAACATCCCCAAATTAGAAAAGCTACACTTAAACGTAAAACACAACACATTAGATGCATGATAAATACCTGAGTTGCATTCACAATTCAGCAGCTTTTTCTTTTTTTTTACCTGTATGTCAAGCTATCTTTGGAAAACCTAGCAGCATGTGTTCGGTCTCCAGGGAAACCAACCCATAATTAGTATTTGTGTGCGCTCGTGTGCCTGTATGTGTTTTTTAATAATCGACGGTAATGAGATGAGCGGAGGGGAGAATAATCCTGGATTAACAGCTTAAAAATGCATGTGTCGTCATAACATCCTGATTGAGACCTAATCATTGAAATACACTCACACAAACCACACACACCAACCATCAGGTTGGTGCATCAGATAAATGAATGCTAAAATGCAGCGTGTGTGTGTACACACGCATACTGTTCATCCTGCGTGTTGGTGTATGTGAATGGTTGACTTAATTAGAGAGTTAAGCATGGTGCTCCTCTGAAGGGATTAAGGGGGAAATTATCAGAATCTGGAGACTTAAAACTGAAACCAGTTAAACGGAAACAGGAGGAGGGAGATGGGGCTCAGAGGAGGAAGGAGTTAGAGAAGGAGATCCAGTGTTTATATACATGTTTATTTGTGTCAGTTGTCCTCTTGAAGTTACACTCAAGCACTCAAATTTCCTTCCAAGGTGAACAACCAAGTCTTTCAAACTATCAAAGTTGCTGTTTGGATGTTTTGGATCATGGACAGACAGTGTTTGGAAGCTAGAGAGATTTTTATGGATATTCTGTGATACTAAATGAGAACCTTGAAAGGTGACAGAAATCTAGACAAGAAGGGTAAAGAAGACCAAGAATTAAATCGACTCCTCTGAATTAAGGATTGACAGAGCTGTGGCCGTGCATTCAACCTGTGAATTAACAACATAATAGTGAGAGTGATGTTTATCTGACCCAAGGGTCTTTCTGATAGCCACTCTGAGAAGCCATGAATCAAGTGACCTTTCTTTTCTGCTGTGAAACCATTTCCTGTATGGGATGGATTTCCTTGGGACTTGGGAAAAGCTTTGCAGCAGATGAATTGACAAAAGGCTTATATTGAGCTATAATAAGCATAATATGATCATTAAAAGGTAATATGATTTGACTGTGGTCTGATTGGAAATCGTGTCTTTCCTCTGATTAGTATGATAAGAGGTCAAAATCTGTTATATGATTTATTTGATTGTTTTAAATGAAACATTTATTGAGGAAAACTTTCTGTGTAAACCTGTTTTTTCTGTTCAGTATATTCTGCAGAAACTCATTACATCCCATAATTAATTTTCAGGAAAGTTATTCTCAACGTTGATCTCTGTTTTTGGTCAATAAGGCTATTTTAGACTATCACGCATGCTCCTTTTGTCTGAGGATTGAATGCATTCATGCTTCTCTGCGTGCACACAGTTGTGTGTGTTTTTTTCTGGGTGTGTGTGCACACATAGTAATCTTTGGTGGGAACATCTGTCTCTCAGAGATAACATAACCAGGGAATTAGCCATGCTGTCTTACAACCAAGCATCACATCTCACTATTGCAGCCCCCTAAATTATACCCTATTACACCTCTATGTGTGCAGATGAGTGTAAGCAATGTGCTGACACTGTCATGTCCTTGGGCAATGGTGCCAAGTTTAAGAGTATCATCAAGCCCACTATCTCCTCTAATCCTTAAATCCATTGTAAAACAGAATTCAGAGTTATTTCTGCATAATACAAGTCAGACAAAAAAACAAGTCTCTCCTCAGCAAGAGAGACAAACATAAAGTAAACCCAACATAGGCTGGTATTCTATAGATAAAGGTCCTTATTCTGAATGTGAATCATCCATAACAATATATATTTTGATGCAAAACCTCTAAAAACATCCTGAAGGCATTTAACTTACCATATATTGTACCTGTAGGAACTGCAGCGACACATCAGTGGTAACAGATTACTCTTTGAACTGAACCTTTATGGCAGTCCAAATGCTCATAAAAGCTAAAGTGATACACCAACCATGTAGTATTATAGCATATGATCAAATGATATGAGGACACCTGACTGGTCAGCTAACACAAACTAGTTTTTATTAAAACATTCTTATCTTAAGTAGCTCTAACCTTTTCAGCTTTACTTTCACATGTAGCTTTTGAATGTCAACTGGTCACTCAATAGAACAGTAAGAATATTATTCTAACTTTTAGTATGACTACTATTCCTAAGAGCTGCAAAGATTCAGTAAAAAGATGTAAATTGGAGTGGAACAGCCTGGTACTGTATGTCACACTCTGCCATGACTCAAGAAAACTTTTAATGAATGTCACTGGGAGAGAAAAGGTACAAGAAGAGGCTTTTTCTGCCTAATAGTAATAATACTGCAAAGCACAGTGTGCTGTTAAGATCTCTGCAATACAACAATATTCAAACATGTAAAAGATATGGGAAATGAGGGAAATTGAGAGGACAAACTGTAATGGTGTATTTTCTTCTGTGCAGTTAGAGAACAGCCAGGGGAACTGAACACAGCCCCACTGACCTGGTTGAATCAAAAGAGGATGGTAGGAGGGGAGACCACAAAAAAGGCAAGAAAGGGAGAGCGCAAGCTATTTGAAGTGTCTCATTTATATAGCATTGCAATTTGGATCAACGGATCGCCTCAGTAGTTGTGAAGGGCTCTTTTTGCTCAATGCAATCTATACCCACAATCTAACAATCAAATGTGGTGCCAACAGGAGTGAGGCTGGCCCAGCACTGAGTGCCAGCTTTAGTTTTTATACCCCATTAATTCACAGGAGCGATTGACTGAGGAAACCACTCTCTCTCAATCATAAATCAACTTGCATTTTTGCATGCACACACAAATACACTCAAGTGATATATACAATTGTATGCACAACAGCCAAATATGAACACACCGGGGGGTGAAGAGCAGGGCTTAGGTAATGATTTAATCAGTCACTGACAGAAAATACTGTGATATTGTGATTACTCATTTCCACATGAACTCTGTGTGAGTACCTCTCTCTCAGTGTGTGTGTGTGACTTATATATTTTATGCTATGATACAGCACAGGCCCCTGGCATTATCTATCCATGGATAAGTTTGCTTGTTTATTTTCTTAATTTTTTTCAGCTGATATATGCTTTTTTTGTATTGCGTTTGTGTCAGTGAAAGCTTTAGCAATTTCCTGCTAAAATGTATGAGTAGTTTTAATGGATATGGACTGCAGAGACGGAAGGCAACACTGGAGTGGGCTGCTTTTGTATGATCTTCTGATTATCACTACTGAAAGACTGTTGCAGCACATTTGAGTATCTTGAAATTAATTGTGGTATAAAGAACAGAGCAGTTGTGTGTTTGTGTGTGTTGAAAAGACGAAGAGGTAGAGATAGAGAGGTTTGATGCTGTAACAGCTGCTAATTATTGCTGCTCTATATTTCACACAGTCTGTTTTATCTCCTGTCCTGTGGAGAGAGATAGGGATTCTCTGTTTCTCACAAACTCACACATGTACCCACACACTCACAAGCTCAGGGGTCACAAAGAGGAGAAAGATGAATTGTGCTCTAATTACTGAATTTCTGCAGGGCTTGACTTATATTTCTATCCAACACCTCAGGACTGTGTCTTGTTTTTTGTGTCTGTATTTATGTCACCCCTTGCTGTAGCCCCCCCTGCTTGTTGGGCTGTGTTCACTGATATCACAGAGGGCAAATCAATCCAATCTCTCAAAGCTCTATGGGTCATCAAAGTCCATAGACCATCTGGATACCACTCTGTTCTCTTCTGTGCTCTGCTCCCTGAGTGCCGGCTGCTGCAGTGATCAACTGTTTGGCAAGCTGCTTTAATACATCTGCGCCTTCACCAATCACCAGGCCTGGATGCATAGCAACAGTTACTAACCACCATGACCCTTGGCAAGACATGCAAGAAAGACTCTCATCAATGTTTCATTAATTTGTTTTTTTAACTAGATACTCAAGAACAATATGCAAATCAAAAATGGCTGGTGTAGATTGTCTGTTGTTCTAAAACAGAAAGCATAGTTTTTTTCCTTTGGTCTTTAGTCATCCCGAAAACAATGAACCAAAGGTCAAACTGGACATTATAATGAAATGTTTAAAGAAATGTGGCTGGTTTGACAAAAATATTTATGTGTTTGGCAATAAAAGAGAATAATAGCATAGTGTTAAAACAATATGGTGCAGTGTGCACTCTTTGTGACTGACAATAAAAACACCTTCAGACCTATTCCTCTATATAAACCAACCTTTAAAGATCAGTTTGTAAATGTTAATATTAAATACATTGCCATTCTGTATTCTTTGTAGCAAACATCACCATTCCTTTAGATCTTCAGTGGCTTAACCTATTGGACTTCCAAAAGGGGTTGCCAGATGATTACTGGGATAGGACATGAGGTAATTAAAATTCTGCTGCAAAAAATTGTCTATTGAATAAACTTTCCTTTAGTATTCAATTTTGTTCCTGAAGTACAGCAGTTTTAACTCTTCAGACCATCAACGATTCTTTTTCAATAAAGCAGTCTGGTATGAGACAGTCACCCTTTGATTGACCTACTCACAACTTTTTGACATGCACCCTGTGACAAAGGGGTGGTAGGCAGACATTGATTCCTATTAAGAGATCACAAGTGAAAGTGAGGAACCATACTGGTCTTTGATATTTTACAAGATTCCTATGAATTCTGGGCTACACTCTGGTAAACCACACTGTATTAATTCTTTATGTGGAATTTGTTGCAACATGTTGCACGATCAACACAAATCAGACAGAATAATAAAAAGCATTTATTTTCATCCAAGTTTTAATGTAACAGATCAGATTCATTCATTGCTTTCTCAACAACCACAACAACTGATATGTTATAAATGCTGTGTGCGGAAAATGGGCTCATGTCACATATAAATATTTGTATCACTGAGGCTGTAGGGTGTGAAATAAGCATTATACAACCAGTCATGATTAAATTAACCTTTTATTTTATTGTTTTCCATGATTCTAATGTTACTCACTCACTGTCATATTTACACTATAGAGACAAAACAGGTCTTTACATGTGTCAGATATGGAAATTATTTGTCTCTGTGTGTGTATGTGTTTGTGTGTCTGTCAGTCCAGAATTACCTTTAACTATCTTGTGTACACCAAGGTTAAAATGGCTTTGCTGCTGTTATTTATGTTTGTTGAAAGTCACACTCAGATAAACTGTATGAAATGGAGATAAGGGAATAGTATTATCACTCTCTCTTGCCCCTCTGTCCCTGGCATGAAGGATACTTCAAATGGCAGCTGGTCTGCCTGTGGTTCAGAAGGAAAAAGAGAGGATGACACAAACCTGTGCTTGTCTTTGAATAACAGGTGTGCCTTTTTCTTTATTCTGGGCCTGAATGGGAAATGATGGAAAAAGCAAAGGATCAAAGTCAATTTTTTCACTGTCTAATGCAACGCAGCAGAGGCTAAATGGAGAAATAAAATTTCATTTGAAAGCAGTCAATAGTGGGACTGCTTGTGCATATGCATGTGTATGTGAGTGAGTATGTGAAGGCATATGTGAATAAGAGATGGAGCTGAAGCTCATAAAAGCATTGATACATCCCAGCTTCAAAAAGGAGACTTTTGTCAAAAAAAAAATCTCTCTCTCTGTCCATTCTGCATTGCCAAGGAATATTAAGAAACATGGCAACCACTCTGTGAAAATCATAATGCCTTCTGTTGAAACCTCACAGGCCATCCTCTGTCCATGAAAGGCTGTGGGTTCAATGGTTGTAGTGCTACTGGGGAGAGAGGAGTGAGAGGAGTTGCATGGAAAGCAGGGGATGGAGAGAGGAGAGGGATTGGGTGATGGGACAGCAGTATGGAGGGAAATAGGGAAGAGATGGAAAAGGGAGAAAGGTGAAGGTGATGAGGTTGTGACGGGTGCAGAGGGGGAAGTGTGTGAGGGAGACGAGCTGAGTGTAGATGGATGGAAGTAGAGGGGTGTGAGGTGGAAGAGGAGGAAGAGGAGGTGGATGGAGATATGGAGAGGGCTGATTGTTGTAAAATCATATGATGAAGGCTGGAGAGAGGGGATGACAGTGGATGAGGGGGGAGGTTGGGGATGCCTAGAGCCACAGGATGAGGATAGTTTTCTTGTGGACTCATGTGTGGAAGTGGGAGACTAACTTGAAGGTTGTGCTGTGCTTGTGTTTGCATTGTGTCTCTGTGAAGTGACTGTGTTTGAGGCTGTGGGGGATTGTGCAAGGTTGCAGGTGTGTATTGCTCCTCTGAAGTCACACAGTTCTCTATATGTGCAGTGTGTGTGTAGTTTGTCTCTATGTGTTTATCTGCTCTATCTTGCATCTGTTCCAGGACTTTCTGCATGTGCTCTCTTGCCTGCTCTTGCAGGAAGCGATATTTGTCCATCTCCTCTGCAGTAAAGCTGATTGGCGAAGCTGTCTCTCCACCTGTCTGTTTGTCATCAGTCCTAATCTCTGACAGGCAGAGATTTGGCGTGCTGCTGGGGTTTGACTCACTCATATCCAGAGGACATTTCTGATTGTTGATGACGGTTCTGGTATCAACTGTACTACCCCTAGTATCTTCTTCTATTTCCCCTTCCTTCTCTGGACTTTTCTCAAGCAGACCCTTTTCCTTCTTAGCCTTTCTCTGGATTGCAGGTAGTTTTCCTATAAGAGGGAGAAAAAACATTCTGGCTGGTTTCTGCTGCACAGAATTACTGGGGGAATGTCTTGGAGGGGATGTGCCTGAGCTGCATGTGGTGATGGGGGCAGAGGGGCCGTGACCATGATCAGGCTCCTTAAGCTGTGAAGGACTGCTGTCACTATAAAATGTGTTGAGAGCTGGGCCTGTGGGAGCAAATGAAGATCTGTGTGGTGAGGAATGAGAAAAGGAGCTGGAAGTTAGGACAGATAAACTGGATGTGTGGTTGCTCTGCTTCTTTGCCTCCTCAGGGCCCTCAGATGAGAGTCCCGTACCTCCTGAGGACATGCTGCAGGAACTAACTGTCAAGCCATCCACTGTGATTCCTGAGCAGGTGCTGCTCCTGCTCCACTCCCAGCTCAACTCAGACATGCTGGTACTGCTGCAGGGACTGCAGGAGCGCAGACTATGACATCTTGCCTGTGAATTATATACACTCTGTGGGCTGTAGATCTGCCTGCTTGTCCACCACTCAGGACTAGGTAAGTGTCTAGAGTGTCTGATGCTTGCACACCTCCAACTTGGGCTGTCTCTATTGTCAGCCCCTATCCTAGAGCCTGACCTAGACCTGTGTATCTCCTTTTCCTCCCAGCTGTCACTGCTGCCCCATGTCCATCTGTCCATACTGCACCTGTCCCAGTCTATGTCTTCAGTGCTTACATTTCTGCTCCTCCTGCCCCTGCTGCTAGGACTGGGGCTGAACCTACTCATCTTATCCCACTCTCCTGCTCTGTTTCTCGCTCTCCATTCAGCCCTTGGCCTGCCCTCCTCACTAGCTCCAGGACAGCTCCCTCTCATACACTCCCACTGTTCTGTATCTGAAATCAAGTCTCTGTCCCTGCATCCTGTGCGTCCTCCTATTTTCCTCCCTCTATCTGTCTCCTCCCAGACTTCATGATTCTTCGAACTCTTCCTGTTACTATGAATGAATTTCCTGTCTCTGTGGAGGACTTTTCTCTTTCTCACTGGGCTGCTACCACAGCTGTTGTCAGGGTAACTGCAGTCAATGAAACTCCTGGGGTTGCTATGGTGACCCCTTTCCCAAAACAGCTTTGAGTTACATCCTGGTGAGAAGGAATGTACAGAGAAGTGAGACCGCCAGGGAAAAGTCACTGCACCTCTGTCTCGCTTTCCCTCCCCCTCTGTGTCTCTGCCTGCTGTGTGTCTGGTGAGCTGGGAGTAGGCACTGCAGTGCTCTGCCTGCTCTCTGTCTGGCTGTGACTGGGATTCAGAGCTGTGGCTCCTGTGAGGCCTCCTCTTCCTGACAGAGACAGATATTGGCTCAGCCTCACATCTCCCCAGGAGACAGCTGCTCCTTGCTCTCTGCACCCTCCTCCTCCTTCTCCTCATCTCTCCAGTCTCCCTTTGCCCCCTTTTCTTCCCCCAGCTCCCTCTAGCTTCTCTTCTTCTATCTGTGCCTGTGGAGACAGTGGAGACTGTAGAGACAACACTCCTCACTTTGCACCTTGTTGATTGCCGCCAGTTTGAAGCTTTTTCCTTCCGGGCCCTCTTACCCAGCTTGCGCTTCTTTGTGCAGGCTTTCCTCTCTTTGTGTGACACTTCTGAGACACCCGCATACGGCTGCAGAGCACTGGCACCCTCACACATTGTCTCACTCCCACACTCACACCTGGATGGGCTGATGCATATCCTCTGTGCGGCAGGCTGGGTGACAGACTCTAATTTACAGCTCAGGGTTGTGATGGCTCTCTCCCTGATCCTTCTTTCACCCCCTAATCTGCCTCCCAGAGGATTCTGGGGGTTTGTGTCAGAGCTGTCACTATTAGCAGGGTCAAATGGATGGGAGAGTGCCCTTACAGAATTCTCCATACTTTCCATGAGTTGCCCTCTTTCTGGTGCTGAAAGGTTTTTGTTCTTTAGGAACAGGTGTGCTTCTGTCTCCACATCGATATATGGCTCTGCCTTGACATTCTCTTCAGCATTCTGTCTGTTGTGTCTGTGTGCTCTCAGCTCATGTCTTGTCTGTCTTTGTAAACAGGAGTTAGTGTCGGGTGTAAAAATAGCTGGTGCACATGAATTTGATTCATCTGAGAGAGTGCATAATGGATTTCGTTGTGACTCTTGCTGATTATCTGTGCGTTGTTCTGGTTGTTGAGTGTTTGAACAGAGCGGGCTGCAGCTGTAAGAGATGTATGGTTGAGACCTGGTGAACTTAAGCAAACTGATGGGCCATCTCAGAAAAGTAGAGCCATCTTTCCCAACCACACGCACATATGTAGTGTCCTTGTTTCCTTGCTCTGTTTCTTGCTTTCTAGCTGTCTCACCATCTGTGTGTGTGGAGTCTATGTGTGCCCCTGTCAGTGGTGGACTCCTCATGTTCACCTGGGTCTGTGATGCCAAAAAAATTATATCATGGCTCTGATTATTAGGTGCTGCAGTGGAGATGAGAGAGTGTTCTTTCACTATGTGATTTTTTTCAATTGCCTCCTCTTCTCTCACAGCCTCTCTGGGGATTGTGAGCATGTCGCTTGGTCCAACACTGTCAGAGTTGGACTTTGGCTTTGCACTCTCACCATGTTTCCTCTCTTCTGCTACTCCAATTTCTTTGTCTATATCTTCCATTATTCCCTTTATTCTTTCTTTCATTTGTTCCCTCTTCTCTCTCTCCTCTTCCTCTTGGTCAGAGAAGACAGAGGCAGAAGGCTCCAGCTTGGGCCCCCTCCGTGAGAAGCAGAAGGACACCCCAAGCCTGCCTCCCAATCTCCCCTGCCCAGGAGGGTCAGCATTGGATGCTGGATGTGTGAATAGTTGGGGCTCTGTAAGAGTGGCCAGCGGTATTTGGGGAGGAGATTGGCAAGGATCTTCTGGCTGGTGAAGTAAAGGAGCTGTCCTGGGTTGTGTAGCAGAGGGCCTCAGGCTGTGGTTGAAGGGGTCTGATTTGTCCCCTGGGCTGTGGTCTCTTTGGTCCACATCTCTATGTTGCTGCTGGCTCACTACCTCGACTGCACTTCTAAGCCCATAAGACCTCCCTGGGACTCTGCAACAGGACATGACAAAACAAGTATACTTGATTTTAGCTGATTTTACTTAACTTCACTTTAGCTTGGTTGAGTTCAATTGAATTCTGCCTTGAATTGATATATGGATTTATAAGCATGACTAAGGCATTGTGAAAGCATCCAGAGACATTAAGACAAGCATGCACTCTGTGTGCAGGTATGCCATTATACAAGGATATGGCTATAGTGATACTTGCAACATAAATACTGAGAAAGAAAGAAAGCAGATGTTATTGGTAGCCATAACAATGCTGTTCACATATCACCCCTTGAAAAAACATTTAGTTGCAGAGGGAAAAGGTGCAATCAAGTTTATTATTAAGATGCATTGTATCAGCTGTTTTGATTGATTTGCAAACCTGGAGGCAACTTTCTTCTTTCTGTTTTTTTCCCATTTTATTCATAAAAAAGCTTTGTTCTATTGTACTATTCAATCTCTAAAACTTCATCTTCTCCTACAAATCTTCTACTTTCAAAGTGTCAGCAAGAATGTGTCTTCATGTTATATTTACCTCACCTGTGGCCTATCTAGGCCAACTGAGTGCTCTCATGTCTGTGGATGCATCCATCAAATCTAAGAAACATTAACTGGATGTGACACATTCTAATCCCTTTGGACTCCTGCCCCTAGTCTCATTACATACACAAACTGCCACAGACACTCAGTCAAATACACACTCCTCCCACTCACCGCTGAGTTTCCTGTTGTAGCTGTGCTAGCTGGTGCAGCCGTCTGATAGCCCTCTCCTGTTTGCGCTGGTCCTTCCATGATTTTGAGGCCACGTTGCGTGCAAACTCCCTGTGCTTGAGTTCCTTCAGCCTCTGCAAGATATGAAAATTAAGCAGGATATATGAAGGGATAGAAAGAGTATGTGCAGGGTGCAGGATAGTGAGTGAGCAGGAAGATGTGAGAGTGGGACCAAAAGGAGAGAACAGTGAATGAGAGATTAGTTTTAGGAAACTAATCTACTGGCTGCTGTCTTTCAAACTATATCATCAGTCAGCAGCATGTGCAGATGTTCTTCTCCAAAGCTCATGTCCAATTAACTCCATTCAGCCTGGAAGAAAGCATCTCATGTAGCTTGAGAGCAAACACAACCCAAATGCTAAATAGTAGATTACAGACGTTGTTGAGATGAGTAATGTGAGTGATGATGATGCTCTTTCTAAATCTGTTGGACTGACATTTTTCTCTTCGCTATGCCCTCTTCAATCAAGTGGGATGCCACTGAATTTTCTGAAATGATCAACCATTCATCATTCATCACAGCTTTTGAACCAGTGACATCTGCTTTTAGGTTGGAGTGCACCAAAGGTATTGCTTTGTTGATTGAAATTACACATCACCAAACTAAAAGGCACCACCACTAATCACTGGCAGTATAAACCATGAAAGACATCATAAAGGCTAGATATTTCAG
>JANJYQ010041916.1:0-11496 GCA_024605255.1 Rastrelliger kanagurta | reverse complement strand
TCTCTCTCTCTCTCTCTCTCTCTCTCTCTCTCTCTAACTCTCACACAGGCGCCAGCTTCTTTCTACAATGGTGCACCAGCTCCCTCTTGTGTTTTAATGGTCCAAATCAGATCAACATTGGGCAGGATGTGCCTTTAAAGCAGCGTTACTGGGTTCTCTCATTGATTTCTTCTTGTTTAAACTTTACAGTCTCCAAAAGCGATTGACTGTGCTGTAATCATACTTACTGGTGAGAATAATGTTACACATTTTATATCAAGGATTTTACTTGACAACACAAGCTAGTAAGCCAAGTAGACAAATGATAATATTTTTTCTGTTCATCTATAGATTTTATTAAGCTTCTTAATACCACAGAAAATTATTAAGTAAAAGGGTAAAAATATTTAAAAAGTGTAAGATTGGAGTTATGTAGTACTCATCAAACAATGAGGCTGGATTAGTTTCAATAAACAAAAGTCTCTTATAATAATAACAAATGTTGAGATAAACTCACCAAACAGCAGGTAAGACTGTGTGCATGCATGATCAAATTAAGTGCTTATTTAATCACAGTTCCTACCATTGTTTCTGCTTTAAAATGTGTGTACCTGGCTGTTGAACTGTCCAAATATTTCCTCTGCAGGCCCATAAATGTCTGCCATGTCAAATGTGGTCAGACCAGCGTCTACATAAGCCTGCATGGCCTCAACTGGAGAGAAAAGAGGGGAAAGAATACAGTTAAACTATGCAATCGTTAGAGGAAGTAACAGTGAATATGGCATCTGATTTGTTGAAGTCTTTTTACAGTCACAATGTTGCTCTGCTAACAGATCACTTGAGTATGTCAGATACAACATCAATTATGACTATAGCATAGACATCAGCAGATGTGATCTTTAACTTCTCTTTAAAAGACATGGACGTAATACACTGTTAATACAGTGTATTAGGTACACTTTCAGCGTATACAGCTGAATTTAAAAGTGAATAATACATTTTTATATTCCAAAATAGCTGTAATACACACAAAACAATGCAATGTTATTCCATGCTCGCGATTTTTTTAGGATTGGTGAAGCCATGACCAACCCACTCTGCTCTTGATTGGTTTTCCCTGATAATCCTAACCAATCTCACTCCTCACTCCTAAACCTGACCAACCCATCTAAAGACCAACCAATTGCTTCGCCATCCTCGGAAAATTAAATGTCTCTCCTGGCGGGTGAAGGTTTACCTGCTCTGGCCTTATCCACCAGACCGTGTGCCCCGGACACCTGCCACATCCCGGTCAGGACCCGGCAGATCTCCAGACCTCCGGGCAGTTTCACTTTGGGCACCGCGGACATCCTGCTGCCAGGATCCGGGGAAGACGCTGCTAGAAGCGGTGCAGTACTCACAAGTTAGTCACTTAAACTGTAAAGCTAGATACATAGTTAAAAGACAAACTAGAATTCGCATTATTTTTTCCTTCTCGCGTTTTGTAAACACCTGCTATGGACTAAAAACTCACTACATGAATAAAAGTTACTTACTTGCGTTTCCTATAGTGTTCAATAAGACACCGCCAAAAGATTAAAGTCCCTACAGCGGCGTTACGAAAACAAGTTACAAAAGATTATGCGTAAGTGCGTCACAGGAACCACGAGGATTTCAACCAATAGTTGAGCTTGCTTTACCGGAAATGATCTGATACTACTTCTCCGACCAAATATTTCCATTGTCGGACAAATAAAGGAATCTGATTCTTAGCAGGAAAATTAAATCTCATTTTTGTGTCTAAAACGGCTTTGTCAACAATCATCTTGATGCTTTGAGAGAAGAGTGCTGACCTATCATTATCTTTAAAAGTATTTGTATTCGTTAAAGTATATTTCTTATCTAATGTGCTTTGTATGTTAGGAGGCATTTATTATTATGGTGTATGTGCCCTGGGGTTTGTGAATGATTCCTTTTCAATCTTTTTTTTTTTTTTTTTTTAAAAAAGGTCTTGGGTGGGTGGGGAAGGGGGGTGGGTGTTGATTACCTGCACACCAAAAATAGTTACACCTAAACTAAATGTAAATAAAGAAGCAGTGGAGGACGAGGACAAGGGGACAAAACTATGACAAAAATGACACAGAGACCTCGTATAAAACAATCTTTACTTATAAGTCAGTCCATAGGATTATTGCACACAGACATAGAACAAAGCCATCATTTGCATTATTAACGCCTGTGACCATGAGTCCAAATGTCTGCTGTGAAAAGCCACCTGTTGTAGAACAATCCCTGCAGACAACATGCTGCAGCAGTCTCATTTTACATCTCATCACTCTGTTGTTGTTGTTGTTGTTGTTGTTGTTGCCGCCTTCTTCTTCTTCTTCCTCCTCCTCTTCCTCTTCTTCTTCCCTGGTGTACCGTCATTCTGTTCTGCAGCAGGTGTGGCTCTGTCCTCTGCATCCGAAGCATCAGACTCATCTGAAGAAGCTGCAGGTCTCTTCTCACAGCTGGGTGGACTGTGTGGTGTCACCTGTGATTCACTATGACAGAACAAACAAAAAGTCAACCCGTGCACTGAAACTATTGTTTTTCTTTATTACAAGCTTCTATTAAAAAGAGCACTCCACCAGTTTTATACATGCTGGCCCTTGATGGGAGTGCTGTGTTTTTTTTTTTTTCTGTGAAGCTGTGTTCCTTCAGCTTCTCATCCTCTGCTGCAAACAGAGCAAACTTTATTATTAAAATTAACTTTAAGTGACAACCCCTGTATTTACCTTATCTGGATGGTTGGTTCCTGCTTCAGGCTCCCAGTGTCGTCGTGTTTTTCCAGCAGAGCCACAAAGAAGCCGTGTGTGCGGGTCTTGGCGGGGCTAGCACGCAGACACTGAGTGAGTGGCTCTAGACCTCGTTCAGGCCACTGAGGCAGCAGAGGAACCAGTCTGAAGGAGAAAAAAAAACAGATTAAGTCATCGAGAGAGTTATTATACCGCCAACATTTGCAGGTATGAGCAGGGTTATCTTTATTTATTGAGAGTCAACTGTTGCTACCTGAAGCCTGGGTTCTGCTCCAGACAGGCCCTGACGACTTCTTCATTCTCCTGGCTGTGGATAGAGCAGGTGGAGTAGATCAGACGCTTCAGGCGGGGGAACTTGAGACCATGATTCAAGCAACGCAGCTGGAAGGAGGCTAAGGAGACCAAACGAGCCTTATCAGCTTCCTGGTCTGCAGAGGTGTTGTCTCGCAGACACACCATTCCTGAAACCCACACAGATTTATAGACATTACATCTCAATCCTGTTTTTCATCGCCCATCCAAAGTCTCCCAAGGTTGGAATGAGGGAGGAGTCAAATACAACAGTGATGAAAGGAGCTGTACACAACCCATAATATAAGATGATAATTAATTTAGTGAGGACATGCACATCAAGTTTTTGGAATAGTTGCATTATTAGTTTCAGCAAAATGTTGAATGTTGATTCTCTCAGCCTTTTGAAAGCCTTAATTTCCCACTGTGATGGAAATGATTTATTGTAGCAATAAAAATGAATTAAGTATCTGTAAGGATTTTTACCATCCTGACAAAACATGAAACGTGTGACTCTGGAACTGAAATCCTAGATTGTCTGATCCACCTATAAAGATAATCTGGATAGCATTAAACTTGCGTTTACAGGGACACGGGTTCTCTACCTGATCCACTGCAGGAGGGATCCAGCAGGATGTACTCAACATCTTTATACTCTGGGCTGTCAGGATCCACCTTCAGGAAGTCCTGGTTGGCCAGCTGCTGACAGGTGACTCCTGCTCTGAGCAGGAGGGTTGACATGGTGCTCAGTCGCTTGGCATCCAAATCAAAGGCAAACAGCTTGCCTTTGTTTTTCATGGTGGCTGCAAGGTGGCTGGTTTTGTTGCCGGGGGCGGCACAAGCGTCAATGACATGGCACCCAGGTGGGGGATTGAGGAGATAGGCGGGGAGGCAGCTGGCTTTGTCCTGCAGAATGATGTGGCCAGCTTTGTACAGGAAGTGGTCATGGAAGTCTGTTTTAGGAGGGAAGACTAGTACCTCAGACAGGTGTGGGTCCATCACAAAGTATTTCTTCTGCAGGGTCAAGTCATCCAGTCTGCAGGCCTGTCCCAGGTAGGAGAAGCCATCCCTCTTCAGGTAGTCCACAGCATCCTCCACGGTGGTCTTCAGGGTGTTGACACGCACATACCTGGGCAGCTGGTCCCCAGCGGAATCCAGGACACCGGCCTGGAGTAGATCCTCGTTCCTGCTGACCTTCTGTTTCACTTTCATGCGGGCCAGCACAGCCTGCATCCTGGAGCGATGCTTCATCATGACTGCCTTCCAGGAGCCGCCGCACTTCAGACCCTGACCCATCAGCAGGTCGTACACCAGCACCTTGGCCAGGGGCATCTTCAGCTTAGTGTGTTTGAGCAGCTTGGTGGTCTCGATGATCTCCTGCAGGACGGCGGAAAACTTCTGCGTCTCACAGACTAAAGCAAATAGCTGCTTGATGTTCCCAAACTTACTGTCATATACCAGAGTCTTCAGAGCGCCCTGCTTCTTCTCCGCTTTCTCTATGATCTCAGCGGCTTTCATGTACAGAGCCATGGCGACGCTTTACTCTTACCACACCGCCTCCTGCTTCTTGATTACTTTACGCTACTTTTGTCAACTTCCTCCTCTACCTTTAGCGCCGAGTGGGGTAAATAGAGTCAGTTAAGTCTCCTCTTTTCGCTTTTAAACAAGCAGCAACATAACTTTTCTAAAACACGCATGGCAGAGCCGGAGGAGAGGGTCGTGACACCGGAAGTACAAGCTGACGCAGTTTTCGTGTGACGTAGGAGGTCTATCCAGCCAATCACTAGCGACTACTGAAAATAATAATAATAATGATAATGATAGTATTTAATAGAAATAGAAATAATTGCTAAAAAAAAATAAATATAAATACATTCAGAAAAAACGTGACATTAATTCTCTAAGCCAAATTAAATAAATGTTTTCAGCTGTCATTTAAAAATGTTCACAGAGCTCACATCTCTTATAGCTTTGGCTAGAGACAATTCCATAATTTTGGATAGGTGCAATTATTACCATCCAGTCATGCTCTGTGGCATGGCATGTATAAAAATACTGAGCAGACCCAGTTAGTTGATAGTGATTTGTGTGAACACCAAAAGAACAGTACAGGCCTAAAAGCTTGACCCCTAAAGTGGTCTCTTCCAGGATGATAATGCCCCCATCCATAGGGAATGAGTGTCACTGAATGGTTCAATGAGTATGAAAATGATGTGAATCAAATGCTATAACCTTCAAGTCACCAGCTGCACACCTATGTAATTTTATATATATTGGACTGATTTGTCAGACAGTGCTCTGCACCACCACCATCATCATCAAAACACTAAATGGGGCACTATCTTTCAGAAGTATGGTGTTTATCCTCCACTAGAGTTCAGACACTGGAGAATCAATGAAAAAGCACACTGATGCATGGAAGCTGTTCTAAGACATGTTTCTTTTCAGTTCAGGTGCAAGGAGGTCGAATGGATCTTAAGAATGTTGGGATACTACCACACTTTTTACAGTAAGTTCCTAATTGATGTCAATATTAGTTACGTTTGTCTTGAAAACATCATCAAGCTTGAACACAAAGAAACAGTGTAGAAAAACATGTTTAATCTCAAATACATTTTCTGTCTATTAACATGGAGACACAAGAGGTTAAACCAGTACACTGAATCCTTTTCAAGTGAAGCAGCTGAAATCGATTTTCTGAAAAGAGTGAATAAGCTGTTCATTATATTCCTCAATATCATAACAATTACTGCAATGAAATCAGTTAGCTGTAATTCATTGTGAATATAAGCATGCTTAGATTTCATTTCATTTAACAGCAAAAAAACCAAAACTATTTAAATCATTAATGCCCTTGAAGAAAACATTCATTGTGCACCTTTAAAGGCATCACGGTCCAATAAAAAAATATAAAAAAACTGAAAAAGATTTATAAAATAAATGCTTCTTTCAGAAAAAGCTCAAACTGAGTTCGGTTTACTGCATCTGCATCTAATGTACAGCATGAAAACAAATAAATTACGTGTGAAAACATTTTTACAATTACTGAACATACAGACGTTGCCTGCAAAAACAGTCCACCAATAACTCTCCATTCTCAGTATTTTATATTGAACCATAACATAACATGAGGTATTAGGGTAGAGGTGGGTTCTAGTTTTCAGCTAACTAGAACGAGTTGCAAAGTCAGAAAAGTACAAATCATACATGCAGACTTTAACCAGTGACTCTGTTTTCTATTTTGTGTGAGAAAGTATCAGCAGCACAGTCTTCAGGCGAGTTTGTGTTAGTCTGAACTGAGCTTCACAAAAAAAAAAAAAAATCATCTTGACACTGACATTTTACAGAGCTAAATCATGTTCAAATATAACCGTATGCATTGTTTTGGGAATGCTTAGCTCTTGCAGTTGTGTGTATCCACTCACCACAGAGGAATGACAGCAAATCTGTGATGATGATGTATTTTGCATTTCACTGCCTTTATCATCCTAAATATGTTTAATGCGAAGTTTCTGTTTAATGTGAAGTGTGGAGAAGCAAGTGTGAAGTACAAAATATAAGAACACTACTGACACTCGACTTATCGCTGCTTAGAGGCCCCACCCGGCTTTTTAACAGTCTTTGCCTTCAAAGAGTTTTTGTATAGAATCAGTCTCTCTGTGATGTGAGGTGGCAGACGGTTCCTTTTGGCTCTTACAATACAAGCTGCCATCGGACAGAGTCGGTCGAAGCCGCCTGAGGTGGCCGGTGCTGCCAGCAGCCTCTTGGCCAGTTCCTGGAGTTTGGGGAAGCGAACAGCAGATTTCCAGTACAGCAAACTATTGTTATTTTCCCACTGTGGTTCTGACAGGTAGACATCGAGCTCTGACCTTAGAGTTTTTGAGTACAGATTAAGGAAGCTGGAGGTGGATTTTCGCTTGAGGTCATTTCCGTGGACTCCGTTGCAGTTTTTGTCATCTGAGCTGCCACCTGACACCTCTGTCACCCTGTTGGCTTGACTTTCCTCTTCACCATCCTGCTGCTTTACCTCTACCTTTGTTTTCTGGTCCTCATCTGCCTTCACAGGGGAGGAGGCTGTTGCTCCTGTGATACCCAATGCGGTTTCCACAATGTTGCGAACCTGCTCCTTTGATGGAGCTGTTAGGAAACCTGTCTTGTCTTCCGGTATGGAATCACAGAACGGCTGAGAGGGAAAAAAAAACATGAGGGTTAGAGTTTTGATTTCTTTTTTGATGTACCCCATATAAATCTAGAGCTCTACAGCAGTGTTGCAGCATACCAAGTTGTTCAAATCCTACCAGCTAATAATTGAATAATAATTCAAATAATATAAAATGGGTATAAGATTCCATTTTGCAATGTTGGAGTCCTCCATTAGCGTTATGGATGCAAAATGTCAAAACAGGATAAAACAAGACACACTTCTTTCCAATTGTAGTACCTTCATTTTGACCCTGGGGTCAAGCACAGAAGCTAGTATTAGGGTTTTCTGGTGAATCAGGGTCTGGAAGTTAGTGTGGAGGCCCGTGCGCAAGCCCTTGCTGAAATGTGTGTAGTTGGTGACGCAGCTCTCCAAAATCTGTTCCAGGTTAAGGAGCGAAGGAACAATGAGCGACAAGGTCGCACCATTTCCTTGCAGGACCTGGATTAGAATAAACAAAAACAAAATGTTCCCAAACAATCTTCTAACAATAACACTAATATTACAAATACAGAATTCACATACATGTTCCATCTCCTACACCATAATTATCAATTTTATCTTTACCTGCAAGACGTCCTGAAAGGGCTCAAGCAGACCCAGGATGTCAATCACTTGTTCCCTCTTAACCATGAGCAGAGGCGGGGTGCTGGCTGTGTCATTAGCCTCTATACGAGCTTGGGCCAGGAGAGTCATAATAGCGCTCCAGGTAGACCCCTGCACCATACGACGCAGAGACATCATCATGGAGTTCCAGCGGCAGTTACTGGAGGAGGGGAACAGGGACATGCTGCACTCCTTCAACAGAGCCTAAACAACAAAATCATACCAAATGGTCAGATGGCACGAATTCATATACCCAGTGCAAAGATATTAAAATACAACACCCCAAAATCAAATAAATGTATAATACACTGCCTATATGAACAAAAAAAAGGATCATGTATATTTACAAACTATGTTTTTATTTCTCCTACCTCGCTCCAGTAGGCGCTGCTCCTGAAGAAAGCAACTACATTGTGGACTTGTGAGAGCAGGTTCTCCACTACCCTAGAGTTCTTAAGTGCCTCCTTGATCACTAGCTGCAGTGTTTTAGCCACACAGACGGTCTTGGTCCCAATTTGCAGTTCTGAAAAAGGGGACTCTGTTTCTGATATCCGGTCTGACAGAAATGACACTATGTCGTCGCCATCTGGTTCTCCCCTGTTAGATGAGCACATGATCTTGTAGTTGCAGAACAAGCTGTTTGCAGCCAGGGCTTCTTTGGCTTGGTTTGGGAGGATGTAGCCAATGCTGCGAGGAAAGATGCCGTAGCTCAGCAACACACCTTCAACCTCTCTGGCCACTGCTGTGCTGAGGTTTTTGTGGCTGAGGTGACGGAACGCCACGACTGGACGGCGGATCTGCCAGGAATCGCTGATGAAGTGGAGCTGCACGATGAGAATGGCTTCCTCAACTGGATTAGACTGATCACCAGTCCAGAGGTCAAGGGTGGCATGAATGACCCTCTCACCATCTGCAGTTGAGGCGAGGCAGGTTTTGAGGTCACGGATGAGTTGTGGCCTGATGGTCCTCTCCACTTCGTCATAAAGCTGCAGGCCTATGGTACGCTGGGACAGCTTGCTGTACTCAGGGTTGATGGTACTCATGAATGACCTGAAGCCTGCTCCTTCAACAAAACTGTGCAATAAAGAGAAGATACATTAGTATTTTCAAATAATGTCAATGGGTAGAGCAGGGTGAGGGGTCTACACTCAGCAGACAACATTCCTCCATTATCTATTTAGGGGCAGCTGAGACTGCCACTAAATTGGAATAGCTGTTCCACCTTAAAGGTTGGTTCACTTTAAGTGAGCAATAGCTCATCCTGTAATGGAGATTTAAAATAATAATATTGCCACATCTGCTTCAGACCCACTCCATAGCCCCACAGTCACCCTTTGGCATAAAATTAATGTGATCTACACTGGTGATTGGCTGTTTATCTCAACAAGTGGCAGGCATAGCAGTGCAGTGCAGTGACTCAAATACACAAAAGTAGCTGCTTCATACACATGACATATCTGAATGGAGACTAATGAGAAGACTTCTCTGATTGAGGATTAAGATATACTTATACTGTAACAGCTCTAAGCACTACAAGTCACCTGAGTGGCATCATGTCCTCAGCGATCATCCTTAGTGCTGCATCAGTAAACCTTTTATTGTCCACTGCAGAGGCTGCTGTGGCAGCACCAGAGCTGGAGCCGGGTCTGAAACCTGAACTGAGGGGTCCCAACGACTGTATAGACTGGACAGCTGTCTTCTGTTTGACTTTCCGAACCTCCCTGTGCTTCTTCTCACTCTCAGGGCTTAGTGGCAGCTAAACAAAGAGGAGAGTGAAAACAAGATTGTGAGCTCAAAACATCTAGGAAGAAATTCATCTTCGACAGTCATGCAGCCAAAACCACTTCTAATAAAAACTGATGACAGTATTGTTTTTACTACAACAACCTTACCACTTCAGGAGTTACTGGTTCAGCATCTAACACAACATCGCACTTGAAGTCCACCTATAACACAACATATAATGTGAATCCACAAAGATGTCAGTGCCACAAAACATTACAAATAATACAAAAACTTTTATTTTTCTTTTATACTTCATCTGATCAGCGACCAACAAAATGATTAGTAAAGTGTAGTATGTTATTCTATATCAATTTGATTTTATAATACGACGTATTAAACTGGAACCAACAAACATTTAGTCTGTTTTACAGTCTTGGGGGGAACACACTCTAAAATAACTAAAATGCTGAAAATCAGTAATTAGTAATAAGTTCTGTACCTCTCCTTCCACAAACTGCTGAATATCGAGGGAAATGCATTCAGCTTCATCTTTGTACGCGCCTAACTCTACTTTACGTTTGATTGTGCAGTTCCAGTGGTTCTTCACACTGTTGTCTGTCCTGCAAGAGGAATAAAACACGCACACTGAAGTTTCTGTGTGAATCCTAGTTGAAAAGGATGTTCAACCATCTTTTTAAATTTCATCAAATCAATAACCAACCCACCTCCCAGGAAGCAGCCTGGCAATCTCAGCCCACCGGTTTCCCAGAATGGAATGAGCTTTGTAAATGATGAGGTCTTCTTCTTTGGTCCAGGAGCTCTTATTTATCATTGGATCGAGGTGGTTGTGCCAGCGCTCACGACACTGTTTCCCCAGCCGTCCCTTCAGCTGCCTGGAAATCAAAGTCCAGTGTCTGGTGCCAAACTTTCCTACCAGCTCTATTATCTGTCCAGAGGAAACATACATGAACACAAAAAATACAAAGTGAGATAAGTTAATATGATTAAAAAAATAAAAAAAAACTGTGTTGCAGTCACTACATCTGATTTCTTGTGTAACATTTCCACCTTTTCATCTTCCTCTTTGGACCAGCAACCTTTTACAATATCAGGATCCAGATACTTCTTCCAGCGTTGCATACACTGTATTTCTGTCCGCCCCTGTTATAGAAACATAAAAAAAATCTTTAACTCCACCTCTTAAAATTATATGACAGATCACTGTATTATCTTTAAATAAATGACACTGCATAATGAGACTGTTTAGCAATCACAATTGTCTATTTTAACACATGACAGACAGTATTCCTCATTTGTTTCACTGAACTGTTTTGATTTCTCTGTGAACACGTTTATCTAAGAGAAGGCAGAAGAACACAAATGTTTCAATCAGATGACGACTTACTGGTAAAAAACTGGAAATAGTTTTCCAATCTTTTTTCCCAAAGTTGTTGATCAGGATTTTAAGATTGTCATCCTGCACAGAAGAGAAAATCAGTTCAGACACAGTTGAATTTAAAGTCAGCTTTCAGGTTTTGCATGAATTTATAGCTTTTAACAATACATTATATACAAAATGACATTGTAGTCATTGATACTGCATGACAAATTTATTGAATGATGGTGAGCTGATGACAAGCATCAGGACGTTGTCACTGGAAGTCTTTTCACTCACCTCTTCCTGAGTCCATTTCACTTGACACTTGCCATCCTTTTTATCTGAGTCTGACTCAGTGTCAATGCTCACATTATTCTGAGCCTCTTCCTCCATACTGCAAACAAACACATGAATATATGATAGGTACAACTTTCATAATGGTGCTGTGGAGTTTTTGTCATTTTTAATCATTTGTATAATATAAATGGTGTAAATAAAGAAATTCAAATATGTCATTCTCTTTGGACAGAGTTTAAAGC
>JANJYQ010041792.1:431-11287 GCA_024605255.1 Rastrelliger kanagurta | reverse complement strand
GAGTAGGCATTTTTGTGCCCTTGAAGTGACCTTTACCTACCCTACACCCTATATCTCAGCTTAGGACTTAAATAATAGAGGATACACCTTTAGTATCATCCATGTATATTCATGCCTCCGTTCTTCCTTTGCCATTCCTCTCTGTGTGACTGGTGGGAGTCTTTTTGATGATGGAGACGTTAATAGTCAAAAGATTTCCTCTGTTACCGGTGTGGCATCTGCACATCCTTACTACCGCAAGAAGGAGGATGCTGATTGTCTTTTTTAACTGCATTTCCTTAATTAATGTGTTGACATGGTTACAGTATATGTCTTTGAATGACATTCACAGAAAGAGATGTCCTCAGTGAATGGAATCTGTTTCTCCCACCTAACTCCTCCCTACTCTCACGTGTGTGTTTTGCTTTGCTTTGCTTACTTGTTTTGTGGCTCGCCATTGTTTAGTGTTTCCTTCCCTTTCTAGAGGTCATGCACTATTTTAAACATAACATTGCAGAAGATCAAAGGATTTCTGATTTCCTATTATGACTGTTTGTCATAATGACCTTTTTGTTATTGTACTCAAAACAAGATTAATGTGTGCTATTTAAATTAAATCACGTGCAAATTATTTCAAAAAAACTCCAACCTCCAACTCTATCCATTGATCTAGATTTATATTTTACTGTTCAGAATTTTTCACATCAGGTTATTTATACATAGTATATGCAGCAAAGTATGAGCTGCAGATACTGTAGCTCATCCTTGTTATTATTCTATAAAATGTTGAATGTGTTGTCAAACACATTGCATTAGTCACTTTCAGGTTTGATACCATCATCAGTACATATGTCTTTTTCTCTTCTCTGTCTGCCCTTTTCTGTTTTTACTTTTTTATAATTTCTTGCTTTATTATTTATTTTCTCCTCTGTTTTGGCGCCATGTTGAGTGTGCATGTCTATTGTGTTATGGGTTGATGTTCAGACTGGTTGTGTCTGGGCCGGTGTCCCTCTCTCTGTCCACCTTTTTCGCGGCACTAATTCTGGGTTTTGTGTGCAGTATTTGGGCTAAATTCTCTAATGGAGATAATTACAGAGGCCGGCCCGGGGAGCGGAGAAGGTGGGTTCTGCCCTTTTTAATCGAGTGAGCTGCATGCTTCTCCAAGCCAGTCAACTACATCTCCCAGCATCCCCCTCTATCTATCCTCATTCCAGTCACTGTATGTGTCATCAAAGATCAAATAAGCATCGAGTCTGTTGTGTTATCACGCCGCCACTCATAATGACTGTTGTCCTCTCAGACTAACTTATTATTTTACTTCACAGTATGTTTAATTTTATTTATTTAGGCAGACCTTCATCACAAGCATGTTTCAAAGGAAAACATATATATATATATATATTTATATATATATAGATCTAACATTAATAATCACAGGAATAAGTGAAACAATGCATTATTATACAAGTAACCATGGGGAAGCAGCACAAGACACAGAACAGGATGTTGAAAGATAGATTGATAATGACTAATCTACCAGCCTCTACTGTATGTCATTGTTTCCTCGTCCTTTATGCTCCCACAGAGTATAAATGGGGTTGGGCTCAATCATGTTGTAATTGTTCTGTACACAATAAACAGGGAGTACAGTAACGTTATGCAATTGTGGGTTAAATTATTCTTTTATTGCCAAAAAAAAGAATTCAGGTTTTTGCCAGGCAAGATAGTTGTTGTCTAGGTGGCCATAGAAAACATGTCATTTAGAAAAGAAAACCTGAGGGGAGCTGAAGCTTTTATTGTCAGTGCTATTATGACTCTAGTTTCCTGTGTATTTTCAGTGTGGATATCTAAAAAGTTCTCTACATTTAACACAATATCTTGAATATTTTAGAAATGAACTTCTTAATTAACAAATCTACAGGCGGAGGTGAATTTTATCTGTTATATTGTATTTTCTTCATGAGTTAGTGTGTTTTTTTTTTATCCCACTTTTAGCTTTACATTTTTTATGCTTTACAAACACTAAACCAACCAAAGTTCAATCTATGGCACCCCACCAGTTTCATCACAGCATCATGAAATCTTAAATCAGTGATGAAGTTGTTTAATTACTCATCATTCTAGACATTAGTTTGTTCAATTTAAAATCATAGGAATAGATTGTGTGTTTCTGAACTTGTTTACCTGCTCATTAATTGAGTATTAAAATAAGAAGGCAGAGTTGTGCCTGTGCTCAGATCACCTTGAGGCTTTTTCCTTTTTACGCCCGAGTTTCCAATCAGCGCGGTGTTGTGTCGTGATTTGCTATACATCAACTTTGCCAAATAATTTTCAGTTCTGCCAGAATGCCTCACATCACACGAGCAGAGGTGATGAAATTCAGTAACAGGTTTCTGCCTCTCAAGAGAGTTTATTTATTGGTCGACAGGTATTTGGTGCTCATATTTTTATATTTTCACAGATGTTCTCTGAATTACTGAGTAGCCAGTGCAATGTTTAAATCAGTGTAGCTGTCATATAGAAAAATCCCCTTAGCTATAAACTGTAAATTATATTTCTAATAATTCTGATATATTTTGTCACTTAATGGAAGACTGTGTGTAAGTTCATCCTGCAGAGTTCAGTCCAGGCTGAAATCTGAATGATGTTGCTTTTCATGAACTGGTGATCTGCCATTTGTTGCATGCTAGTCAAGTTAACATCATTTTCTGACTCGTCAGTGTGCTGACATGATTACGTAGACCATTTAAGCTTTTAGCAGCTCATACTTGGGATTCACTTACTTGCCATTCAGGTTTACAAATCATTTGACCCCCTAAGACTAAGCACCATTTAAGAAAACCACAGCTTCGTAGCATCCTACATTAATACGTCTCTGAGCTCTTTTAGCTGCTGTAAGAAGCCACAGTTTGAAAGCTGGGGATATTGATGAAGGCCGCTTGCAAGAGACTAGGGAAAGGCCACTTCTTTGTTTGTTACTAGCAAACTTTTCCACTTAGCCTGAGATATGTATAACCCATTCTCATGGTGGGAAACAAAACCCCCATAAACCATCTCCACTCTCTTCCTCCAGTCATGTTTATCATACTCATAAAGAGCCTCAAGTGCCTTATGTGTTTTATGTGTGTCTCGTCTCTGTATTGGAATCTCAAAAAAACAAATTTGGTTTTTTATACAAAAACCTCTTGAAAATTCTGCTTGTGCAATCAAAGTATTAGTACTGTGGATAAAACCCAATTTCTCGTCCCCATGACGCCCCAGCAACAACAATAAACAATAGATCCCTGCTGTCATGCAAAACTGACAATAAGACAGCCTGCAATGACAGATGTCAGATCACTCCTCCTCCCCTCGCCATCTCCTTAGAAACAAAATCAGCAACTAACAACATGGAGAAATTATGAGTTATATTTGCAGCCTAGCGTGTTTAGTGAACATGTAGTGAAGAAATGTGTTTGAATATGCGCCACGTTAAATAGGACATCTGTGAATTTCCATGACAAAAATAAGCACTTGTATTCGGAGTCAGAGTCTAGTTTTTTTTTTTTTTACCATTCGATGGTTTGGTGAGGTTTTTTTTTCTCCTAATAATTTTGTGAATTCTTGCAACAGGTGCACATTTACCCGCCAGCTTTGTCAGCACTCTCTATGACATATGATAACTTTCATGGTTGTGCATAAAATCAGCAAAATGTGATGAAGGTGAAAAAAAAAATCCACGCATGACGAATTTATATTGGCGTAATGAGAGGAAAGCCTGAGATGTGGAAACTTTTTTTATGTTTTTAATAGCTGTGTGGAGAAAAAAAAGGTATCACTAAGGTTTAAAAACAGGGACTTGACTTCTACAGCTAGATGTGGCACTCGTTAATGACCCACCTCATTAAATGCTGCCGGGGTTTGGTTCAAGTCTCATTTATTTATTCATTTGAGTCAACTGAGTGAGACGGTAGAGTTTTCCTAATTGTTTTGAGCCTCTTTTAATAACCTTAATAATGATAAATGATAAATTGATTGACCCAACCCCTACACACGATCCACTTACACAGCAGTGCGGCAATTAATTAGAATGAGTCAGCTTGTGACCTTAAAGTGTAACTTGCTTTATTTTATCATCCTCTCATGTCTTTTCCTTTTTTTTTGTGCATGAATATCACTGATGTAGTCGCTGTGCAGAGTCTCCTCAGTCTGACTTCACATCTATCTGCTGCTCATGTGTGATGCCACCACCAAGAGCACCATTTTGGACTCCTGTGTGTGTGTGTGTTGTGCGTGTGCGCGTGTTTGTGCACCATGTCCCTGTTTGATTTGTCCTTCACCTCTCTTATTGTAATAATACACTCTAGCAGCTTCAGTAATTTGTGTGCTCAGCAGTAGATAACCTACAGTAGAGTCCAGGTGTGTCCATTCCCTTCATAAACCAATGCAAACGTCCTCCTTTTTTATTTGATGTGGTAATTTAAAGGGGAAAAAAAAGACTAGATTAAAAGCTGTCTCCTTTTCTGGGTTACAGTACCTGGTGAGAAAGTGCCTCTGTGTGTGTCCACTCCACTTATACTGAGTGCTCTTCTGTCTAGTGTGCTAGTAGTTTGCAGTTGTGTGTTGTGTTATTTTTTTTTTTCCTCTGTGGTCTTTAGAAAGCTCATTGTTTTGGCTCTTCCATCAGGCGCACGTGCACCCCGAGCACTTGTGGATCAGAAGTCTTCTGTAATCAAGCACAGTCCGACAGTGAAGAGAGAGTCACCCTCTCCTCAGGGTCGCGTCAACAACACAAGGTGATTATATTCTTTAAAAACGTGTAACACAGAAGATTAGAGCATATCAGTGACTTTTTTTTTAAAAAATCTCTTCTTTCTGTTGAACATGTCTGGAAATGTGTTATTTTGCTACAGCGAGAACCAGCAGTTCTTGAAGGAAGTGGTGCAGAGTGTCCTGGATGGACAGGGAGTCGGCTGGCTCAACATGAAAAAAGTGCGCCGCCTGCTGGAGAACGAGCAGCTCCGCGTCTTTGTGCTCAGTAAACTCAACAGAGCTGTGCAGTCAGAGGAAGATGCCAGACAGGAGATCATACGTGATGTGGTGAGATGGTTGTTTTTATGTTGCTGTTAACTCATGTGCCAAGAAATACACAATTTTAACAGCAAAGCAGCATCAGGAATAAAATCACTAATGTGACATTTCTGTTCAATTCAATGCCTTTTAATGTCATTGAACAGCAGTGCAACATTGGCTAACACACATAAAAACAGCAAGAGAATATTAACATAAACCAGCAAAAAATACAATATAGGTTGAAAAAAATATAAAATGTGTAATAAAGAGATAAATAATCATACAGATGTATAGAACCAGTTATTTTATGTGTTTTTATTCATTATCGAAGTCATGGTGATTCAGTTTTTTTTTTTTCACACAACCTTTTTATTATTTACTAGCTTGGATACAGCCAGAGGGCTACTGACGATTTTTCTGCAAAACAGTTTTAAAGGCACAATATATAGCTGCTCTGACATTTGTAGTTTGACTTTTCTTTTATAGCATCTCAGTTGTAAATTATTGATAAGCAAGATTAAGAAATCGTGATCATACTCAAGTGCACTCACACCAAGAACTTATATTATTATTTGTACTTTTGGCTTCATTAAAGAAAGCAGGACCCATAATGCTGCTTGTACTTTTCTGTCTTAATTGAAATGATGAATGTTGTTTCCAGGAGGTGAGCAGAAAGGTGTACAAAGGCATGCTGGACATCTTGAAGTGCACAGTGTCCAGTCTGGAGCACTCCTACACTAACGCAGGCCTCGGAGGAATGGCCAGTGTTTTCAGCTTATTGGAAATCGCCCGCACACACTATCAAACCAAAGGTACGTTTCCTACATTTACCGCAGGGATGCATTCACTAAACACTTTGTTTCGTTTATATATACAATTGATTTTTATAAATTCTGCCAGCTCTTTTGTCAAAAGCTTTTGTTCTGCGAGGCCAAACAGCAGTAGGCTTGTGCTACTAACACTCGTCCATGTCATTGCAAGGTTTGTTTGTATTAAGCTTTAAGCTGCATGTAAGAGGTTAACACACTAATGCATAAGCTGTAATTGTAAATATTTTGCTCAACTCACTATTTTTCCCTCCTTTGTCTTGACAATCATGCTCCTCTCACTTTGAAGCTCTATTTTCTTTTCTTTTTCTTGTAAATTTGATGAAATCTGTCTTTGGCCCCTTAACTTTGATAACTCGGTAGACCCAGAAAAACGCAAGCGAAGCCCCACAGACAGTGCTGGAAGCCCAGGAAGTAAAGAGAGTCCTTCTGGTCGTATGGAGACTGCCAGACCTCAGGGCCTTCTGAATATTCCTCACCTGCAACTGCCGCACCACGCCACGGGCAGAGGAGCCCGCCATTTTGATACCAGGAGTCTGAATGAGGAGAACTTTATTGCCTCGATTGGTGTGTACACCACTCCAGCCCCGGTTGCATGCGCACTATGAGATCCCTTACCCTACTCCGCCCCACCCTAAAAGCTCATCAACCTCAGAACCAGTCCCTACCCCTCCTCCAACCGTCTCCAGTAAAGTCCCTCTCACTTGTCCATGACAGATACTTACAGGGGTTTAAGTATTCCACACACTTTGGGCAATGATCATTTGATCCCATGATGAATATTGTGCGTCTTTTGATGACCTCCAAAATATGAAATTGGTATAGAATTAAAATCTAAATCTAGAATTTGACTTTAAATAAAGTTATCGAGACCGTAAGTATGAAAAAGCCTTTAAAAGTGTCTGGAATATTACCCTCTGTACCAGCCTGGACTTGCGTGTGTTTGTCTCCCCTTTCCTTAAACATCTGTGCCCTCCTGTTTGCCTCCTCTGGACTTCTGTTGTCAGCCTCTTAGCACCTTGAATGCATGTCTTTGTTTTTGTCTTCCTAATACCTAAATCTGCAGTAGTGGACGAGGGAAACCAGAGGTATGCGCATCGATAGCACAAAAAAAAAAGAAAAATCGGTGTCTGTGCCTTTACTGCAGGTTTCTTGCGAGGCGTGCTGTAGAAAATGGCAGCTCCCTATTGCTCTCAGCATGGAGGGTGGAAGCATCACTCCCCAGTAAACAGTCCCAGTACAAGAGACAAATTTCACTGCAGCAAGTGGTTTTGTTTCTATTGGTCATCAAAGAACCCAACTTGACTTGCAAAATCCTTTTAAAAATCTGTCTACTACCACTTAATTTTTTTTTTTCTGACAATGATTCTGGGTCTGTATACGGGGGACACTTTCAGTCAACCACCCTGACACCTCTCCTACCTTGCACCCCTTTTCTTCCTGTTAAAAGTTGCACCTTCAATTCTACAGAATGCTGTGAGACGTGCATCCCAGCTTCTGCAACTGCTCCATTTCACCTGCTGGCTTAGTCGGCCTCTCAACCCCCATCCCATGCTCTTTTCCAAACAAAACCACCTCTTGCTCACCTTTGCTCTGGAGAGCCAGACAACTGCGGTCTATGAATACTGACATGTGGTCAGAGCCAAAGCTTCTTCTGACGTCACCGTGTGGCTCTCCAGGACTTTGGGCCAGGAGCTTTTTGGGTGTGTTGTAATGTTACCTTAGTAGCTGTTACACACACAATAGATCCAGCTTGACAAGATAATATTTTAATTTCGCTATGTCCAGATTTATTTTTAAACACAGCTACATGCAAACATTACAAAACATCCTCATTCAATAGTGACAGATTATCAAAAATGCTTTCTTTGTTTTGTATTTTGATTTCAGTGCTCATCCACCATACATGCCTTTTCAACCTGCTCTCTGACTCTCTCTCTGTCTTTCTCTCCTTGCTTGCAATGCATCTTGGGTAGAATTGTGGAGCAAGCACCAGGATAAGCAAAAAGCTATGGAAAAACCACAGAGTAAGAGACTTTTCACACACCAAAAAAAAAAAAAAAACAAAGAAAAAAGATTGGGGTGATCAGCTGTTGACCTTTTCCACCCCCTTTTCTCCACCTTTTCAAACTCACCAGTGTCTTTTTTTACACCAACTGATGCAAAGGACTGTTCCTAATAAGAATGTATGAAGGAAAACCTGAAGAAATATAAACATAAAGAGTCTTGGTGTGAGATACTTTAGATTGATATTGATTCATTTTATACTATAATCATTTTTAGATGTTGATCACAGTAATTTTAACCTGGTGTTAAAGTTCATGGGTTTAAAATGGGAAGTGCAGAGGTAGGTATCTACGGTACTTGTTTGATATTCAGCAGTGTAGGTATCCTCCAGTGGTTGTTAAATTGAGTCTATCTGCTATATTACAATCAGGGTCACAGAATTTCTCACAGATTAAGGACTGTGAGGAATTACACACCAGTTTTAGTTCTGAGAAAAACATTTCCTGTTGTGAACTCTGTCTTCAGATGGAAACCAGACTTCTTGGTATCATTTTTCTTCACACAGATCGGTATTTTTTTCCCTCACATATCAGTTTAACTGTCATTATAGGTGCCAATTTTATCATTAGAAAATATGCAAGTAATATTTATGCTGCTCTGTCGCTCAGGTCACTTTTGAAAAAGATATTTTTAATCTCGATTAGACTTTGTTAAATAAAGGATATAATAGTAATGACTACATTTTATTACAACTTGGGTTTTATTTTTCATCATTTGGAGCATCTGTTCAATCGGTTTGGGTCATTGTGCTCACCAGAGTAATTGCTGAGATCTGGAAACGCTGTGGTATTGCTAAAAATAAGCCCAACACTCAACAGGGAAAGGGATATTATTATCGTCAGTATTTGGAAAGCAAATAAAACTGAGCTTTAAAACTATTAGCTTAACTGTCAGCTGTAAACGTCCTTCCAGGTTCTCTCAGGTTTATGTGCTCTCAGTTTACTGTGCAAAGCGGGATTAATGGCAATTCGGATATGCTGTTTTTGGCTTCATCTCCTAATAAATTGGTTTATATAATCTTTCTAGACAATCATCCTTTTGACAACCTGTGTGATTGTCTGACTGTCTGTGCCTTTGTTGCCCCATCGGACCTATTTTTAGCGATGTCCATGAGATCTCAGCTGTTACTTTGGTGATGACAGAGCAAACAAAAATAAACCAAAAGTTGTAATAAATGGTTGTTTTCCTTGGAAGTAATGGTATCGGCTCATAAGATTGGCTGCAGAACCTTCTGTACAAACCAACATGTGTGCGAAAGCAATTATTTCACACTACTTTCATCCTTCTGCATATAGTTGAAGCAGTTGTTAAGATAATTTTATTTATATAGTGCCAAAGCTTTTTTCATATAGAGCAGGTCAAGACTGAGCTCCAACATCATGAGGAAGCACTTTGCGACAGAGGCAAGGAAAAACTCACTTTTAGTGGGAAGAAACCTCGAGCAGAACCAGGGTCTGGTCGGTTTCCTCGACCAGTGAGGCAGAGACAGCACAATGCAAGGTCTACATAGAGATTTTTTAGCAATAATAATAATTACAATAATTGTAGCAATGGGTATTGAGTTACCAGAAGGGCAGTGGGGACAGCTTGTAATCAAAGATCCAGGTTCAACAGCTCTAGAGGGACAAAGTACCTGAGGGGGAAGATGAGGAAGCNAATCAAAGATCCAGGTTCAACAGCTCTAGAGGGACAAAGTACCTGAGGGGGAAGATGAGGAAGACTACAGGAGAGGGATGTTGTAGAGTTAGTAATGAGCAGTAATGGGACATGAAAGCATACAGATGGAGAGGAGGAGAGAGCAACTCAGTGCATCATCCGTCCCTCGGCAGTTATGCCTATAGCAGCATAAACTAGGAGCTGGTCCAAGGAGACCCTGAGCATGCACTAACTATGAGCTTTATGAAAAAGGAAAGTTTTAATTCTACTCTTAAACATAGAGAGCGTGTCTGCCCTCCGGATCCAAAGTGGAAGAGAGGATACTGAGGGATGATGGCTCTGACTCCCTGTTGTTAGACAGGATGTTGTTTCCTACAACATTTAATAGAAAAGCACAATGTTCTCAGGTGGATATCTTGCACAAAGTCTGTTGTTTGGTTTTTATATACAAAAAAATATGGGATTTCTTTTAATGCTGTAGTCACTAGCTTAAGCTCAAGCAATATATAATTTTGTTTTCCAGTGTGATGTTTTTTTCTCCCCCTTGAGACCATCCATCAAGATGAACAGAAATGAATTCCTGCTGCCCTGTCCTGCTCTTTAACTGTTATTTTTTCCAGTTTCAAGTGGCTGGCTGTGTATTTAACAGCAAATATTCAACAGTTGTTGGTACATTTAAGACTTTATTAGAAATTGTCTGCAAATGTTAAAATGTCACAATGAACTGAAAAACAGAAAAGAAGTGCAAGGATCAACTTTGCACCGTGATGGTGATACAGTAATGTCCAACAAAAATGACAAAGTACAAATCACACTTGAAACAGAAAATGTCTCCTTTTACCGTCCATCAGTTTGTCTGCATGCCTAACTGCCTGTGTCTGTTGGTTGTTTCTTGTGTAACTTGGGCCACATTTGCAGCATTGACTGAAAATTAATGTCCCGCTCTTGCAGTTTTGTTTTCATTTGTAATTTTTCCCAGTTGTATCCCACACTGCTTGCCCCCTTTGACTTCTCTTTCTGGTCTTCAAACTTTTACTTTATGGACTATTTAACTTAGTTATGAGCCAGCACAGGTTGTGAAAACACTTAATGAAATACGGTTTCTTTATACTTCAGATTGTTTAAAATAGTCACCTTGAACAGATTTTTTTAGCCAATTTAAGACTCTGAATACTAAACTTATTTCACTGATTTAAGTAAGACGTGTTATACATTTTGCTTCATCGCAGTCGTAACGCAGTGTTTATATAGAAGCTTTGGCACTGTAGATGGACG
>JANJYQ010041784.1:3500-16885 GCA_024605255.1 Rastrelliger kanagurta | reverse complement strand
ACACACACACACACACACACACACACACACACACACACACACACACACACACACAAATACTATACTGGTAGGCATGCCAAAATGGGGGAGTGAACGTGATGAAAGACCACAGTAGAAAGCAGACAACCAGACTCAACCACAAAGCACGTAGGACTGAGGGTTAGAGACAAACAGTCCAAGACGGGTCTCTCTCTCTCACACAGTATCACTACACACCACAATATAAAAGTTTACAGCTAAGAAGACTGAGATGACATGCATATAGCTCTAAAAGAGAGAGGTTATTTTCTGCTTAGCAAGACCAGTGGATTAGACTGGTGGTTGTGGAGAACTGTTTTCTGTGAGTGGCACCAGTGAGAGAAGCTTTAAAATGAAATGAACAACCGTTCTATGTTCCATGTTAGTGTCTGTGCTGCAGGCTATGTTGGGGCTGGTTGTGTGTTGATAGAGAGAGACAAGCGAGGATGCAGAACTCCATTAGATTTAGCCCAGAGGGTCCAGAAGCCACAGTGCCTGGACCCACCACATTAAGCTGCATGGAACTTCTTCATTCTATTATTTTTTTTATGGGCATGGAGTAGTGTAGATTGACATTATTATATACTTCACTTTAGTTCTGGTCCAGACTCCAGACATGCCTAGCAGGACAACTATATAGCAGGTACAATATGGGTATTAAAAGGGTTGTCAAATATAGATATTTTCCAACTTTGCTAGACTGAAACAAAATCTTAGATAATATTTTAGATCTCCGTAACATATGTCTGTCAGTACTGCTGCTTAAAATTGCAGAAATACACCTCCACCGCAACAGGCTTAGTATTTCACTGATATTAATATTTCTTAGACACATTCTCACAACTACATGATAACATCTTAGATTATTGCTCTGAGGGCCCTCACCAATATGACATTTGCTTACATTTGTAATCAAATGTAAACAAAAATGGGATATGTTTGGCATACTGTATAAAATGTTTTATTAAAATTGATATAGGTTCTATTATAACACTGAAATTGAAACATTACTTTCACTTTCTTTTCTCTAAGAAATGTAGGTATCCCACTGATAATGTGTTTAAAATCAAACTATTCATTCAATCGCAGTAACTAAATCAGTGAATTCTACACTGTTAATTGTACAGCTTTGACTAGTTATATGTTTTTGTAGGTGTGTACATGTTTTGATCAAAGCCAGGCCTCTCAAAGACTATAAGACCGTCTCTATGCAAAGTCACTGGTTCTCACTCTTCTATAATCAGGTAGACTCTGACAGTTGTTATGTTATAAATCATCATTTTCATCCTCCTCCTCCCCCTCTTTCTTTTGTCTTGCTCTACCTTGCAGCTTCAAATCACAGGTTTGGGGCACAAGCAGTTCAGGCCAGAGTAGCAGAAATCCACTGAGAGCTGATGATTGCCTGTGATTACAGTCTGTATCCTCATCTCCCCCCCCCCTCTTTGTCTCTCTCTATAACCATCTCCTCTGGGCTCATCTGGCCAGGCCTGGCTGAGGTAACGGCTCTCCATGCTCGAGTCATTAACTGGAGAGAGCCAGAGCAAGGAGAATCTCACAAGGGAGGCACTGACACGTTTCCTTCACCTTGACATTGCCTGGAGGTTACACCATTCATTTCGTAGCAAAGTACAGTTCTGGGAGGCAGGAGGCATGTGAATCAAGGGTTTCTGATACATAAAAGGTCTCCCTGTGTGAGGGGGACTTATTCCTTCAGCTTTCACCATCCAACTTGTGCTGAACTGTTGGAATGTGTGTCCATGGAAGACGTGTGAGAGACTATGAATCTATGTAGACTTATGTGTGCATTTGTTGATCTGTGCACATGACTGATCATGGTTAGTCATTCTCTACAGGAAGGATGGAGTACTGTGCCATGTATTAGCAGAAAACACAACACACACTAGCCTTACCCTAATCCGGTGTCCTAACACAGCTGTGTGATCAGTCGGTCATAGCAGATATAATAGTGCACCATGTCTGACTACTCACATTACCCAACAACACTGACTGCCAGTCTGTCAGCTGATCACCAAGATGAAACACTGACAAATAAAGTAAGAAGGGAAACATATCCTTGAAATTAAGATAATAAGAACTTTAGAGGCAATATTTACTATGCATGCAGGTAAAAAAATATATATGTATGAGGTAAGGCTATATGGAATATACTGGTAATGTCAGCTTACTTGGTGTAATTTTCTAGTAACCTCTACTCATGTTCGACAGTTGTGACTTCATGTCAGTCAAAATAGTGCTGGAATGATTGACAGCCGCCTGT
Organism: Rastrelliger kanagurta; assembly: GCA_024605255.1. Taxonomy (NCBI): domain Eukaryota; kingdom Metazoa; phylum Chordata; class Actinopteri; order Scombriformes; family Scombridae; genus Rastrelliger; species Rastrelliger kanagurta. Next base: position 14,589 of record JANJYQ010041784.1, on the reverse strand, counting down.
CGCTCTTGTAAATGTGTCTGCTGAATTAACCCTGTACTGCCCTCAGAGGTTCTTATGATCCTCCCACCTCTCACTCTCCCAACCCCCCTCCCTTGAGGGTGTTTAGGTAGAGTAATATTAAGCTGCCAGCAGAGTGGTGGCTGGTCCTGACGTGTGCTTTACCTCCTGCCTTACTGCTCTCTGGGGATTGAAGCCCAGCCAGCCGTGTGTAATTAAAAGAGCATAAAGACAGATCAAGCTCTCTGTCGCTCTTTCTATTCAAGATTGCCTAGAGGCCGAAACCAATCCGTGTTCTGCTCCATCAAGCTGCAGGGAACTGGTTTATTAAAATGTTCAATATTCTTATCTTTGATGAAAATGATGATTAAAAAAAAATGTTCATCGACAGGATTCTCTCAGTTCCTATTGTACTGCGGCATTATTTTACAGGTTGATATATAACTACTGGAACCACTGATTTAAACAGTATAGCCTTTTATACAAGGAAATGACTGATATCTATTCATTGAAGGTTGAATGTGTTACTACTACATTTATACTAAGGTTTGTCGAAATGATGATTTGAAAAGAAAATATAAGCATTTATGTTTTATAAGATATAAGGTCAGAAATATGAATGTGTATTTTGACCAACAAATTCCATAAAGCTCTTTTGTGTGTTTTATTGTTTAGTGTACAGTACAGCTGTTGATGTTTCATAATGAATTGTGATTCTCTCCCTCAACCAGTCCACTGAGTAGTAGGAGGTCCAAGTAAGTCAAGTCAAAAGTTAGTCATTTTTCTTTTCTTTTTTTTTTTTGTGGTGCCAGTTTTCATTTCAATCTCACTGCTATTCATCATGTTGAATTGTTGTGTTTGTGCTGGCTGGACAAATCCCCACGCCATTACTCAGGTTCTCACCTAGTTCCCTTATTTGTCATTATCTTTGTCAGTCCTCCAGTCTCTTCGGTGACCAACAGACTCAAAATTATAAAATTATATGGTTGTGGTGCATTAAATGTGTACAACGGCCACTGAAATGCCCACTGATATTCTTGTGACGTTGTTTGATTGGAATTGAAAAAAGGCATATATGCTTTATAATTTTAAATTTCTTTTTTGATACATTAGCTCTTTCTTTGAGAAATTCTGATAAATAGAAGACATTCTGCATACAGCATAAGTGATAAATCTGCCAAAGACAGAATGCATGTATCTTGGCATACTACATAAGTCCCTTTGCCAGTCAGTGAATCTATTTTAATCTTTACTCGCCTCTGTCTCAAATTAGTTATTCAGTTTCTCCTCCCAAGAACAGCAGGGGCATGCTGTTTTAGAATATTTATATCAGACCACGAAAATACAGATTAAAAAAAATAAATTCTCACCTCCTTTGGCTGGTTGCCTACTTTTTACAAATTTGATTTTTTACACCCACACTGAACAGGGCATCAACGTGATCAACACCTCTAAGCAGCTGGGACGAGGAAATAAGGGAGACGCTGAAGACCAAACTACTGAATAAAGAGATAAGATGCAGTTCATCTTCAGAGTGCTGACTTCAGTTATAAAATTCTGTTGGCAGTGGTAAACACGGACTATCTATACCCTCGAGGCTTTCCCTGCGAGAAGAGTTCACATACCAGGGAAAGAAAAAAATGTTGTATTAAATAACAAGGGGTAGACCACAGTTAATGATGTGTTGTATATTTTGCAGACACTGTGATTGTGCATTGGTAAAGTCCTGAGCCTGGAAGGTATGGTGGTTTAGGTTGCAGAGGCATGTGGAGATGATGGTTGTTGGGGTTGATTCTGGGGTGAGTGACATTTTGTGTTCTGTCAATGGACTGTAGCACAACTGATGGATTAAACAGGAAATGACTCCAAAATGTTCTTGGAAAACTAGAGGTTCTAGTTTTGTATGGTTTGAGGTTAAATAATAAATTATAGTTATAGTAAGTGCTGCAATTTATATGAATATGGATATAAAACTTCCATTAAGTTGTTCAGTGGATAACAGTTTTTTTAAACATCTATTTCTCAAAGGAGCCCTTAAGAGATAAATAAGGATTTATGAACGGCTATTTGTTTCATGAGCCACTAATGGCCTTGTATTTTTCAAAACAAAATCGAAGGATATCAAGCCAAGGATGTGTAATCAATGTATATTTATGAGTGTAATGCGATAGCCATTTAAAATAATCAATGTATACTACCTTACTGATAACCAAGGCTGCTTGTTTATGGCAGCAAAGCCATGCCCTTGAGGCTCCATTGGAAGGTTTGTGTCTTCATACATCAGTGCACATATACAGAATTGTACATATACGTCCTTACGCATCCACCCACACACACACACTTGTGTCTGTGATAGCCCCACCGGGTAAGAGACCCTATTACCGCGACAGGTTCCAATCTTGTCCAATTACAACTAGTGTGGACCCGTGGACAAAAGCCTGGCATGGGGTAACACTCAGAAAACACTGGCATTAAAAATTTCAGGACTGCGGAGGGATGATTGAAAAAAATTGGGGCGAGATTTGAGATTTATGACAGAGTGTGGAGAGGGTGTGCTCACAGTGGCGGATATTACAGTCCTGGCAGGATGGAATTATTGAGTATCATTTTTATTTACACACACATCTCCACACACACAAGGGCTGAAGTGCAGGAAGAGAGGACATGTGGCAAAATGAAACTGTTCCCTAGAGAAAAAGGAAGGCACTGGTTGGTTGTTCAGACAGACAAACACCATGTCTGTGATCAGTGCCAAAAGCAGGAAACAGTGTGTGTGATGTGACTCAACTTGACAGCAATCTTTTTTAAAATCTGAATTAAGTAGTTTTACAGCCTAAATATAAGATTTCAGTTAAAAAAGATTCCATTAGCTATCTTTTGAAAAGCATAGACAAATGACCTACTTTGTCCTGAACTTGTTGGTCAAAGCTGCATTGTAATAGTCTAATTATACACACCCCTCAGGCTATAAAAATGCTTGGATCTTTGCCATCAGCCAGCCTCTGTATGAAATATGGACACCTATCCAGTGTTCTTCTTTCTCACTCCACCTCAGTTCCTCTTGGCTGCCTTTAATTACAGATAGAGGGATAATAGAATAGCAGAGGTCTAACCTGTGGGGAAAGGGCACTAAGAGTGAGCAGCAGTGGTCACAGAAGCCAACAGAGCGCTGGGATTAGGAATCACCTTGCCTTGCATGGGGAGCCTGTATGCACAATGTGGTTGCAGCGCAAAGTGTCTCCCACCCTCCCGCAGACATGTATCAAAAAATGATTGATTGCCATGTCCTTGCACAAGATGGAGCCAGGCTGGACACCCAGGGGCTATGAGCCAGGGTAAAGCTCAAGTTGGCTTACCGACAGTATGAACAATGGGAATCTGTCAGTGATGAGACCCTTGCTCAACATTATTCAAAGAGAGTGAGACATAACAGGTGAGTGGTTGAAATAATTAGTAGGCGTCACAACCTTTCTGTTCATGTTATGCCTTGTATTATATGAGTGTGGTCTCTTCCCGTAGTTTCTCAAGGTTAATTGATGAGAAATAATGGATCTCAGAGTTGGAGGTTTTGTGGCATGTGTTGGCAGAATGTTTCGTAACCAGCCCTGAAGCAACCCATTGGCCCAGAAATTCCATTTAATAAAGATTAGCTCTCTTTCTCGCAGACCTCATTCTACTTCTTAATTAAAAGATGAAGATAAAAAATTGGTGGGCTGCAAGTATCAGAAAATATCCCCGGGACTTCTTACACGAAACACAGCTCAGCGCCCACATGAAAGACTGGGACTAATGCATATTTAATGCCAATGGGAAACAGCTTAGATCAGTTCCTTTACTCAGAGCATTGGGAAAACTGAAAATACTGTTACTATAACCCTCTGCTCCTTGGGCTGTATGAACGTGTACAGCACAGTATGTGTAAGTGGGCATATATTACACACTACTTGTGTGTGTACCTGTGTGCATATGTGAGTGTGTGTTTGCGTGTCTGCGGGGGGTGGGGTGGGATTCACTAAGCATGATTACACAGCAGGACTTAGTTCCTGTGCAAAGGAGCATAATAGAGTGGGGAAACATACACAGACACACAGAAACACGCACACACACACACACTACAGGACTAATGTTTCACCTTCATGAGATTTCTTCTACATTCAAGATAGAAAAGCATGCTTGTTGTTGTGCATCTGTTTTTATTGTCAATTTTCATTTAAAGATTACACTTATTTACAGTAAGCTACTTTTACTATAAAAGCCAGAGGCAACATTCAGTTTTTCCTTTCCTGTTAAGCTGAAGCAGAACCCATCTTATGAAGGTGTAAAAATCGTATTGCATTTACTTCACTTGCTAAAGTCTTCCACTCAAAAATGTATTTTGTTAATTGCAACTTCAGTTGGATGTCTGTATCATTTGACTTTTTGTGGAAAAACCATCATTGTTCACACATCATGGTTCCAAACAGAGTACTTTTTATACGTCTTCATACATGTCTGGAAGGGATCTTTGAATCAAATTAACTGAGCCTGCTGTGTTAGACCAGCTCCATGTGTCTGCAGAAGTAGGTCTGTGTGTTACTGTAATGGTCATAAAAAGACACATTCTCCTCCCACTAGACTTCAAAGAACTTCAATAAAGCTTTAAGAACCACATCAGTGATTTGCATGTTTTAGCCCATTTACAACAAATCACTTCACATCCCAGTTCGCAAATTTGTAAAAACATACTACGGGGCTTTAGATTTTTTTTTCTACTTTCTCAGGTATCTATTGGCTTCCTTGAAACACCTTGAATTGAAAGAGGTCACATATGGCCATTTCTTAAGTTTGACACAAAATAACATGATAATACACAGTTGATCACAGATTTTAAGGTATTGCCATTTTCTACAAACTCTTTGTTCATTCCTAAAAGAAAATGTTATGTCTGACTTTGAAGTGGGTAACATTTCTATTTCAGCAATGTCTTAGGTTAGTGCACAACTGGAAAAAAACACCTGGCCAATGTACCCAATTACCAATGAATACAATCTGCTCCTTAACAAAAATTCTAGCGATTTCATAATGAAGCATAAATCTACCATAGCACTGTCAAATGTAAAAGGCAATGTAAAGTTCACTTCCTGAAAATGTGCAGTCTTATAGCTCACAGCAAGATTTCACAAATTATCTGTTAACCACACATCCCTTCTCCCTTTTGCTCTTTTCCTCAGCACTGCCATGTTTCTTTCTGCTCCTTTTCTCTCTGAGCCCATCCCCCTTTTTTCTGTCCCTTAATCTCTCACTCTCTCTGACTCCTTACAGATAAGTTGCTATGACACTAAGGGTATGACAGTTTTCACCAAAATGTGAAGAGTGGGCACGTGAGAGGGTAAGATGACTGAAGCTTATATACGTAATGTGTCTTTCATTCCATTTAGCATTAAACTAAATCCCTGAGAGGGTGACAGCCTATTGAATTGATTATGTACACTTCCATCAGCAGGCAGCAGGCTGATCTTTCAGAAAATACGGCGTAACACACATACTGTATGCCTCATGTGTGACCTTCTCTTCATCTATTCTCTTCATTCTTTAGACCTTGCTCATTGTAATTACTAAATTAATACTTTGAAGGGTCATAAAGGGCTGGAACCACCTTATATGATGAGCACCATGTCCTTGACAATAGTGAACTTCTGCTGCCACTGTGTATTATAGTATCCTGGGGTTTTTTTGTTTTCTTGGGATCGAAACTGGCACCATGTACATACATAAAGGTGACCTTGTTTTCCCTAGTGGAGTGGAAATCATTAGAGGGCAGAAGAAGCAACATGAGCGTGACCAATAGGAGCACTAATGCTTTTAAGGGGCATCCTCAGAAAGAAAATGAGTACTTTGTGTAATTGTGGAAGTACTTACACAAAGATTGATACTGTGACATTCAGAAATAGGTCTGATTGCAGAATCTCGGCTGCACAAAACTGATTACTAACACAAAAGTTCTCTGTTTTCAAAGAATCCAGTAAATATGTGATGTAAAATATAACATGGAACACACTCTGTGACATATTACAAAAGTTTGTCTTTTAATCTTTCAAAGTCTATCAGCGTCATGCATTGTTATGATGACTTTCTATACAAAAAATAACTACAAACAGCTTTTCAACTGACTTAAAATCATCTTGTCAACATTAAAAAGACTGAAAAGGTCAAAACGTTGCCACTTCCCCTAATATTTATGGCATCATGAAGACTTCCAGTGCACTTCACATACAGCAGGAAACACTCGTAATCAGGAAGCAAATCCTGCTCTTTGTGGATTTACTTTCTATTTATATGACCCACAGTGCCACTTCATTTTATGTAGGTTGAAAGTACTGCAGCAGGATGATGAGTATAGGAAGAAGACGGATGCTTCTATTGATATTGAAGGTCATGTTGCGCCAGCAGCAGAGCTCCTCCAGCAGGTGGCTCTCCTCTCTCCTGGGGCAGCTAGCTATAAAACATCTGGTGTTTCATGTTGGTGGGTATGTGAGGAAATGACACAAAACACACAGCTGTATTTTCTGGATCAGATTTCAACTCTCCCAGAGTGACTATCAAGCCCTTTCTAATTCCCTGAGTGAGTAACTAACTTAATTTTAGATGGATCAAGTGCCACGTGGAGGAAAATAAAGACAATGAGTCTACAGACTGCTGCGCAAACAGTCTGTCCTTCATTTGATTAAGAGTGAAAAAACAACCAGAGCTCTGCATCAGTGTTCAGTGGCAGTGGCCTTTGGCTTGTTGAACTTTGAATGCAAATCAGAAGGGTTGGAGGACTCTCTGAGCTGCTCCCCAGAGTTGAAGAGCTGTGGGAAAACTCCAAAAAGGCTAGACATGCCTGGTACTCCATTTCTACAGTATGTAACAACCAATACTAGTTAAGATTCCAAAAACACTAACGCAGTTTAATGTTTCTAAAATGCTTGTTTTTGTAAGGATTGCTACTTTTCAGTTGTCTGTAAAGATTTGCAGTCATCCAGGTCATAGCAATCCAAGACGATTTGAATCAAGGGCAACTGGACTTGGTTGAGGATACTTGAAGACATTTTACCTCTCACTCAAGGGGCTTCTTCAATTCCAACTGACTGGTGGGGAGTCACAGGTATTTAACTAATGCGGCGTCATTATGAAGGTTATAGATACCACTGGTTTGTTAGTCCTTCTGGCTCTGGTTAGCCAGTGACTCTTTGGATGCTAAAGTATTTGGATACTGAACAGTCAAACACTAGGCTAATCCATCTTTCATGCAACCAGTCTCACATACAATACATCTGCATTCACTAGAGGCATGGAGGATTATACTGAGACTCAATTCCCTCCTCAAATCCCACTAACTCCATGTTAATTATTCAAAAATAGAAACTCGTTAACACAGTAAATATTATGACCTAATTTTGTCGAGATTGGGATTTGGAATCATTGGAAGTGTGTGCGGGTGTACATAGAGCACACGTCTCTGTAAAGCTGGCAGGTTTGATATGTTAAACAGGAAAAAAGTGTTTTATGGTTTTTATAAAATCAAGCCCAATATCATTTCAAGTGGGCCAATTCAGAACAAATGTCTCTTCAGCTGTGTTATGTGCATGCACTGATGACTGAGAAAGAGAAACACAATGTGTCCACGAGCATGTCTGCAAGTGTGACTGCTGCATGTGTGTGCATGCACTAGCAGCTGTGTGTGTGAGAGTGTGTGGGCTCGGGTACATAGTAAAGAGAGTGAAAAGCAGTAATGAGAGGCTGTGTGAAGTTGGTTCCACTGCAGAGCCATGCTGGGTACACTGTATTGATCTGCTCCACCACTGGGAGGACTGGAGCTAGATAATGATGACTATCTGTGATCTTTCATTCTTGCCCTCTGTGTCTCCAACTCTCCTTTCTGCCTGTCTGTCTGCTTGTCTGTCTGACTCTTAAGTTTAAAAAAATCAGAGCAACATTTAATAGCAGTGTTTTCATTGTGTATGCTAACTGCTGTATCTACATGTAGGCATGCACTGGTCTGCAGAGAGGCCTTAAATACATTATTAAGGGTTTTGATGGTTAATTATGTCTTTCAGAGAATGTAAAGAGGATTTTATTTTTCGGTTTCATTAAAAAAAAGAAGTCTTGTATTTGGTCACCAGTAGCAATACAGTTGTTGTAGCCTGGGCAGAGTACTGATACATAGCGCCAGTGCTCAAATGGCTCATGCTTCAAAGCACCAGACAGCTTTTATGTCAGCCTCAACCAGACTACTGGAAGTCATTTTTATGTACCATAAGCAGCCAGCAATTTCTGAAATGGCACAGCCCCATTTTAATGTCTGCCCTCCCACTCAGACACATTCATTAACATGAAAGTATTACATTCATAAACACTTGAAACTCAAGCCAGGAAAATGGCCAGGATAACCAGCAAGTTGGACAAATGAAAACATTTTAACACAAGGAACTAAAGGAATACCTCAGCCCTAAAGGAAAAGGAATCTCAAAACCAAAGACAAACATTCTACAAAGAAGACTTTTTGCTATCACCTGACAAGTGCTCCTTTTGTGAGACTAACACAGTATATAAAAGTTAATTTTATTACTTCACTACAGTGGTAGGGAAAAAAAGAAACAGAGACAAAAAATGGCCCCAGCAAATTGAAGCACACATCACGCCTTGAATCATGTACAAGGATAAAAACGATCCCATCTCAAGACAGCTGAAGGCGACAAAATAATTTTTTGATTATATTGATCAACCACAATAAGCCAATTCTGAGCTTGTAAAAACATCAGCAATACAGGCTCCTTTAAATCCAGAAAGAACACTGTAATGGGACCTATAAAAGGTGCCTTTAATCTTGCTGCTCTCTTTTGAAACTACATTATTCAATCAGACACAGTTCTATGAATAACACAGACATCAGCTTGATGAGAAACCCGTAATGGTCATTTGTCATCCACATCTGAGGCCTGTTGACAACATGCTCAAACATCCTCCTCCTATTTCACCACATCACCACCCCCGACTGCTGTTCTAATGCCCCCATCATGTCCGCTTCATGGTTGGCTGGAGCCGTCAGTAATGGCCAGCCTTGAATGACGATTGGGTGAATAATGTGAATAATTGTTTGCTGGTAGCCAATAATTGGGTGTTTCAGATGTCAGTCAAGTTTATCATAACTGAATGCACATACATGCATAGAGAATGAGCAGCCAGTGGCCAGTTTTTATCATGAGTATCACATCTTTGGTTTTTAATCAGTGGTGGAGATGAGGGGGAATTAATATGTGAAGAAGAGAGGAAGATACATTCCCTGAACCCACTGTTGGCCTTCTGAAATAACATCTCTTCCCCTTCATTTCCTCCTTGCATAGCTCGATTTTATAAACACATCATCTACAAACACAAGCAATGGTCTGAGCGTAAGTAGTTATCTTTACTGTGTGACTCTTTTTTTAAGTTGCTCATTCAAAAAATGAAAAATGAGAGTAAGTCCTGATGACCAATCCAGATGTCCTATACTACAGTAAGTCAGCAGTACAAATATCTCAAGTCCAAAATACACAACCACATTCCCATAAGTTGCTGATGTTAATGGATTACATTTCTTTGTACCTTACTTGTCTAACATCAATATATCATCAGTGCTATCAAATTTTGTTTTATTTCTTACAGAAGCATTCTTGCCCATTTTTTCAGTAACGTGACATACAGTACTGTGGTAGATGATGTTAGAGCTCATATAAAGTAGTATTGAGCATAATTCTGGTGTCATTCACGTGAAGGTGAATGAACCTTTAAACTCCTATTACATACTTTATCTATTTTATACTTACACTGTAGCAGCCTGAAGGTGGACCAACGGCATGGTAACAGTGGGAAAAGGAAATCATTGGTAATGATAAGATGGGCCCTACAGGTAAGCAAAGGCAAAATACTTTACCCAGTTCACCCTAGGCCAACGTTTTTATTACCATCACCGCAATTAAAAGCTTATTCTCCAACTTAACCAAGCAGCGAGGAGACTATCTGAGAGCACTTGGGCAGAAAATGGCAAATTAAAAGTGAACATTCTTATGCTAATATCTACCTGGAATTGTGTGTGTGTATGTGAGAAAGGGTACAAGACTGCATGCAGGCTTGTGTAAGAGATATAGTGTATGCAAGGGTGTGTGTGTGTGTGTGTGTGCCTGAAGCAGAGTGTGTGGCGTCTGTAGTAGTATGTCCTTGGGGAGCGGAGCCATGTTATTACAGGAAGTAATCTCATGAGGAAATGGAATATTCATGAGCACTGTGTTGCCCTTAAAACAAAGCTACAACGCCTCTCAAAAAGTCTCAAACAGCCATCCACACAAATATGAAAGCCGATTGCCATTTAATAAAATGAAACAAGCGCATGCATAAACATTAAGTAGTCTTTGAATGTCAGCGAAGAGTTCCATTTCAAAATGAGGTATCTACTATTTGAGAAAACAAGTTATCAATCTTGCAAAGCTACTGTAGGCAGTAAAAATAAAGCCCAACAGTGAATATCACTTGTTTTTTTTTATTGTCGCTCAACCAGATTAAATATAACCCTAAAATAACTTCAGAGCATTTTTAAAATTAAACCTTACAGATACAGTAAACTTTTGGAAAACAATGTGAAAATAAAAGCTAACCTCAGTGTGTGAATGGGCACAATGATGAACTACATCTAAAAAATAAAATAAAAATAGACTGAAATAATGTAGATACTGCCATGACTAAATATAAAACCATTATTGTAAGGAGCAGACTGGAAGTGGATTTACTTATTTCTTTATTTCTGTTAATACCAAAAGCAGTGTCTCAGGAGCCTTGGAGCTTTATGGAGAGGCTCAGTTAAAAAAGGAATTAATATGATGGCTATTGTACAAAGATGAATGACAAGACTCTCAAGACTACAGCTCCACAGTTTGTTATTTCGCATTCAGTCATTTCACTCTCTCTCGCTCGATCGTTTTCTCTCTTTGTCGCTCCCTCACACATACAAACACAAACCAAAGGGCCTCAGCAATTACCCCTGAAATAACCTCCTTGATTGATATCTCAATTACACTTTGCCATTCTTGTGTGTTAT
>JANJYQ010041555.1:20446-35111 GCA_024605255.1 Rastrelliger kanagurta | reverse complement strand
TGCCACTGTACAGTAGGTCACCATCTTATCAGTGACAACAAACATTGTTGATATCAAATATAGACACCTTGGCAAGGTCATTGAGATAAGCTTTGAGTGCTTATCTCTCTTATTAAATACAAAGTGCAAACATTTCTAAGAATAAAAACAGAAATTTGTAATGCTCAGGCTCTTAAATTGAAACATAGTCAGTATTCCCTGAGGAGGATTTATTTCATATGATTCTATATTCCTATCATAAACTGGTCTACCTATCTGGACTCTTGAACAGGGTGGATTTGATATCACCAAGTAATTAAGAATCTGGGATCAATGTCAAGGTGGTTTGCCCAGGCATAATGTTAAGTCAACCAATCAGGGACCATTTGTGATTGATGATGTCATTGACAGTGCAACGTGAAAAATTCAGATAGGGTACTATACGTTTGTTTTCTTAAACTTTCTTTTGTATTTCAGTTCATGACACCATACATTTGTGTTTTTACAGTTTCAATTCAATCAGCATTTGTAATAATATTAGTAGATAGTAGTAGCCTGATAGTAGTAGAATGTCAACATAATAGATGGAGACTAGTGATATTAGTAACAGTAGCAGGGGTGTAACTAGTAGGTGGAGAAAGTGGTAGACAGGTTGTAGGATCAATTAAAAAGTTTGGTGATTGCAAATCCTTGTGCAATAAAAACAGATGATTACATCAGCTTCAGACCATCACATGATTACACAGGAAACTGGGAAAACTCGGGTGTCTGTTGTTAGTGGTGTGTGTGCGTGAGAGAGAGAGAGAGAGAGAGAGAGAGAGAAGCAGCACATGCAAATGTGAGATTCCCCATCACAGCAAAACCCAAACATATATNAGAGAGAGAGAGAGAGAGAGAGAGAGAAGCAGCACATGCAAATGTGAGATTCCCCATCACAGCGAAACCCAAACATATAATAATGTCACTGTGAAGTAAATTGATGAGAAAAAACAGATGGAATGAGTTATGATGGCATGTGCTGAGATTTATATATTCTAAAATCCTCCTTCTCTTTCTTGACTCCCACAAGTCTGAAGGCGCGTGAGCTGCGCCCTGCTCGCTCACTGTGTGTGACGTCAAACCAGCATGGCGGTCAAGGTGACTTCGGCATCGCTCCCGTAGCGATTTTTAAACCTCTACTTTATGATTTTTGCATGTCTTATGTTCGTTTTCTTGTGTTAGCACTGTTAGAGCTAGTGTTTGCGGTGCTGTGCGGGGAGGGTGTCGGCAGATGCGGTGACAGTGAGTTCGTAGCATCACTGCGCTAGTCTGCGCTGGCCTTGATCAGACATCTGCAACCTCGGAAGTTAGCGAAATTATGCTAACCAGCTGTCGGACGACTAACACTGCCCTGATAAAACCACTTACATTTAGTTGAGCTCGCGTCTTTTGGCAACACTTGACTCTTTGTTAATGTGCTGTCGATCTGACGTTTCTTTCTTTTACAGATTTAAAGCTTAACATGTCATTTGAACGGTGTGTGTCCTCTTCATATGAGTAGTTTGTACTTGCTAGCTGGTTAGCTGGCTGTAGTTGCAGCTGGTATGTAGGATAGACTTTTCATCTGGTCGACTGTCTAGTTCGGTGTGTAACTTAATCAGGTGATGCTATGCCAGAGATGTAGTCTGTTAGCTTTGGACCGTGTGCCTGTCGTAGCGGGTTGACTTTCTCCTTCAGCAGTGGACGCTTCAAGGAGACTTCAATCCAAAGCAGCTTGTTTGATGTGCTTAATGTGTCTAGTGTATATCGCCTTGCAAAAATTGTCTTTACTTTGGAATTAAAAACACAGCTACACGGTCAAACAGAGTCATGAATTTCTGTTATTGTTGTTTTTTTTTCTTTTAGGTGCAATCTACCAAACGTGGGGACCCAACTGAGCTGAAAGTAATCTTCCAAAAGGTAAGTTTGCTCAGATTTCATCCTGAAAAATTAGACTGAATGCATTTTGTTCAGTGCCTACCTATAGTTTAGTGTCCAGTTGATCAGTGAATTAACTGTGCGTTAGGAAAACAACTTTTGCAACTCAGGACTGTTTTCACTTTGTGAATGAGCATGTAAGTTTGTGTTACAGGGTCTAAATGGTATCAGTAGCACAGTTAAAGACTCAGCACACAGTACTGTTATTCCCTTAAAACACAAGTAACTGTGACACAATAGCTTGTCCACAGTCATCTTGATCTGGTAGCCTATTTTTTTTTCTCTGCTGAAGTTGAAGCTCAAACAAAAATGTGGTTTGTATTTGTGTAATAAGCAGCAGCTGTTGTGAGAAGTGTGGGCGTGTTAGCTCAGCTCTGCTGTTCCTTTATTTGTCCTGATCTGATATGATTGACATGTTAAAGGAATATGTTGGAGTGTTGTATAGGCAGAGAATGATTTCTCTCAGAGGCTTCAGGTTCAAGTCCCTGTTCAGGCAGATATGTCAGACTTTGTTCCACTGTATCCAGTGCGGCACAGTACAGACAAGGACCTGCATGTCCTTGTTGTTTATGGACCAGAGCACGCTGTCATGCCACTGTTAATGTTATGTATATAAGAGTCAGACTAAAGGCAATTGCATGGCAGAGGATACAAAGGCAGACCACTCTGTGTATGACCATGAGATGTCAAGGGTGGCTGCAGCAAGAGGTTAACCTGGTGTAGCGAAAGTGTGACAGCATGATAGCTGTGTGGACTAGCAGTTGTTGCTATGCTGATAAACGTAGGTCAAATAGTTTACAAGCTCAAGCCAAAAAAACATGAGTGTGTATGCAAGTCATTCATTGTTTTGTAAATCTGGCATATCGCACCATAGTTGCAAAGTCTAGTTANTTAATCTATAAAGTTCACAGATAGTGTTAAACCAATAACAAAACAGCTACAATATCCAGTGTAGTACTGCTGAGTTCTTGTCATGCTCCACAGTTGTACCTCTGAACACTTACAAAACAGATCATTACGTAGGTACTGTGAGGATTAACAAAGCTATAATGTCTCATTTAAAGCCACGCTGATTAAATTTGTGTTATGCAAATGAAGCACACAATGTAGAGAAATTACTTGACGTGTAGAAGCACTCTTGGATGTGTAAACTGACTAAAAAACACCTGATGTTTGTTGTTATATGGAGCAATCTTTGGTGAAGGGAAAAGAAGTAGGTGCTGTGAAAGTATCATCTTGATGTGTTATGGTCTGTTTCCCCCCTCAGTATGCCAGTGTAGTGGACAAGGATGGAGATCGGTTCATGACCCCAGGAGACTTTGTCCAGAAGTATCTAGGACTACATACACAGATCCACCACAATCCCAAAACTGTACAGCTCATTGCTGCTGTGGCTGACACAACAAAGGACGGGTACATATTTCCACACACACACACACACGGGCACGTTGCTTATCATCACTAATTGACAGTTTATTGAGCCATGTCTGATCATTACTTACCATAAATATCACTGACAGATAAAATACATTTTAATAATGGCTTCCAGTTCCCACTTCTATTTATGATTACATCCATTAAATTAAAGAAAGGACTGATATACGATCTGATCTTATTTGAAGTGTCTAATAATTAATCTTTTTCTCTCTTTTTCCCTTGCGCCATGTAAACACCTACAATGGCAGGCTGATCTCGTTCCAGGAGTTTCTGGCATTTGAATCAGTGTTGTGTGCACCTGACACTCTCTTCATAGTTGCCTTCCAGCTGTTCGACAAGACTGGAACTGGAACCATTTCTTTCGGTATATGCCATTATGTTTTCTTTATGAATGCATTCAGTTATGTAATTGCAGCTGATGCAAAAAAAAATCACAATGCTGTACACTGCTGGAAAGATTTCTGAAGGGTTGTGTGTAACGTCATCAGACCAATTCACACATTTTCCTGCGGTGCACTGTGGAGAAAAGAATTTCCTGACGCAACCAGATTACTACCTTGGTTTAAGCCATCACACATGGATAGACTTAACACAATTGCTCTCATGCACTGTTCCTTTTTTGTGTGTGTTATTACCATTAACACACATCACAAAAAAATCACCTGCACCTGCACATATAGATGAAAGAACAGTGTACAGAAAAAGAAGACGCACACATCTGCCTATTCACATACCTACAAAAAAAATTCTACACTTTTTCTATAAATGTGTACTTGTGTTGCAGAGAATGTGCGGGACATTTTCAGCCAGACCACGGTGCACCACCACATTCCCTTCAACTGGGACTGTGAGTTCATCCGCCTGCACTTCGGGCATGATCGCAAGAAACAACTCAACTACCTCGAGTTCACCCAGTTCCTGCAGGTACGCCGACTAAACTCTCCCTCTCTCACTTTTTCTATCCTCCTCTTTCTCACACAGAGAGACCCACACAAAGTTTTGCTTTTACTATATTTACACTTGGCCTTGCGGTGTCTTATTTTAGGAGCTGCAGTTGGAGCACGCAAGGCAGGCATTCGCCCAGAAGGACAAAGGGAAGAATGGCGTCATCTCAGCCATGGACTTCAGTGACATTATGGCCACCATCAGGCACCACATGCTTACACCCTTTGTGGAGGAGAACCTTGTNTGTGTGTGTGTGTGTGTGTGTGTGTGTGTGTGTGTGTGTGTGTGTGTGTGTGTGAGATACTGTAGTGATTTGTGAAAACTTACATAGTCAAAAATTACATTCACTTCTGATTTACAAGAGTCTTAATAGGTTTTTTTTAGTTATAAATTAATGTTAATAATATAATAGGTTTAAAAAAAGGTTTAATTTTGCCCTTGACATATGTTTTGATCACATTAGGCTTAAATGACAATGTTGGGTTAGGGTTAGGGTTAATTATCTTTTAAACTCTGCTTAGGCTCTTCAGTATTTTATCAAGTCCTTCTGGGAATTGCATCACATAAATGAAAACATTTAGCTAGTATTTGCTCTGTAGGAATTAAGAGGTTTTTTGTGTACAGTAGATATTTTTGAAACATGCTTAGTGGAATTTTCAAGTAGAGTTAAATAATTAAACATAAGCCCAGGCAATAATTACAAAATGACAGTGCAATATGACTGTTAAAGGAATAAAGTTACTTCTTAACTTTAACTTGGACAAAATAAATAAATTAACAAAGATACATTTACATTTAGCTTATTTAGCATTCTTTTATCTGACATGCATCTCCTTTCCTCTGTCAGGCTGCAGGTGGCAGCACTTCTCACATGGTCAGCTTCTCCTACTTTAATGCATTCAACTCTCTCCTCAACAACATGGAGTTGATCCGCAAGATCTACAGCACACTGGCTGGCACACGGAAGGACACACTCGTGACCAAAGGTGCACAGATTGTTACATTACTGCTGTGCTTTTCAGCTGTGCTGTTCTGTCAGGAATGTCCGTGTAAATATAGAATATAATCAAGTGATTTACACTCACTGTCTTATTTATCTCTCTCTGCAGAGGAGTTTGTTCATGCTGCCAACAAGTTTGGTCAGATCACTCCCATGGAAATTGACATCCTGTACCAACTGTCTGGCCTGCACTCCCCCTCTGGGTAAACAACCATTCTGTTATGCAGTAATATATGATAACAATATATATCACAATTTATGCACATAACAAACATGATGTTTATAATGTGTATTAGGCGTCTGAACCTTGCTGATATCGAGAGAATAGCTCCATTGGAGGAAGGATGTCTGCCTCACCACCTGGTTGAAACCCAGAAACAGGTAAGAAGTGTGCATTTGGCAAATAAGTAGCATCGCAGACAAAATCAGACCAGCAGTCAATCTCAGAATATCTTGCAGTGCATTTACGGTCCAAATTATGATTCCCCCCTCAGACCCATGGGGATGGTACCAGGCCTGTGTGGCTTCAGATTGCAGAGTCTGCCTACAGATTCACTTTGGGCTCCATTGCTGGAGGTGAGTTGAGGCTGTCACCATTATGCTGTGGCTGGAGATGGATAACTTTCTGCATAGATACACAGGAACATCTAATATATCTGTTGTAATGGAAAGTCTGAATTTGTGCGTGTTTGCATAGCCACGGGAGCGACAGCAGTGTACCCCATTGACTTGGTGAAGACTCGTATGCAGAACCAGAGGTCCACAGGATCGTTTGTTGGAGAGCTGATGTACAAAAACAGCTTTGACTGTGCTAAGAAAGTACTCCGTTATGAGGGTGTCTTCGGCTTCTACAGAGGTAGGCATTGTACTTTTCCCTTAATGGAATCACAGCGAAATCACTTTTTTAACTTTAATTTACTAAGTGATGTAACATCCTCTTTGTCTATTAGTAGCAGAATCACATTTACTATTGTAATCAATATTTATGCCCACTTTATATGTATGTTCAAGCACCTCATCCTTAAAACCTTTGTAGGGCTGCAATTTAGGATTATGTTAAATACTGATTAATTCTTTGCCATGTAAATATCACAGAACTGTGAAAAATGCAAATCACAATATCTCCAAATCCAATCTGGTGTTTTTAGGTTGTTTGTTTTGATCAACCAACATAAAGCTGACCCAAAATAGATGCAGAAATACAGCAAATTCTTAGATTTGAATGTTGCTCATCTTTGGTTGCTATTACTAATGAAATATTGTCCTGTCACTCAACCCCCCATAATGCCCTGCAGGTCTGGTTCCTCAGCTTATAGGTGTGGCACCTGAGAAGGCTATCAAACTCACAGTGAGTTCCTCCTTATTCCACACATATCATTCCACTCAGTGTTGCACATGATTATTAAACATAATTGCTCAATGAGACTGAATAAATTTCTTGAAATGTCTTAATCACCTGCATCTGTGTCCTACAGGTTAATGACCTCATAAGAGACAAGTTCACTGACAAAGACAACAACATTCCTTTGTTTGCTGAGATTCTGGCTGGTGGCTGTGTAAGTACCAGACCCCGTCCTCCTGCTGTATTTTCCCTCGTTCCATGTGTGAATGCATGAATTGAGGCGGGACACAACCTGTCAAACACGAGATAAGAAAGAATTGCAGATAAGTGTGTGTCCTCTTAAGTTAATGAATTAATGAATGAAGCAATGCATGCACTGTCATTTGTTATAATTGCAAACTTACTTTACAAAGGGTACTACAGTGCTGAATCGCATCCGTAGTTAAAGTGATATTGTCCAATGCAACATGTTTTTTTTTCTGTTTTCGATAGCATTGTTCATCCATACACACATTGGCCCAGCACACGTTGCCGTCCAAGGAAATGGCAAAGTAAATGATTGATCAGGATTTAATATTTCCTTTTTAATACTTTGATCATTTTAATGAGCACGACTTGTCTCCCATCCCTCAGTCACTGCGTACATGTGAGATACAGGAACAGTGGTGATTTATATAAATGTGTGAACAAGTTCTTATTCTGTCTATTTATCCAGGCTGGAGGCTCTCAGGTGATCTTTACCAACCCTCTGGAGATTGTAAAGATTCGCCTGCAGGTGGCAGGTGAGATCACCACTGGACCTCGAGTCAGCGCACTCAGTGTGGTCCGTGACCTGGGTTTCTTTGGACTCTACAAGGTAACATGATCCTATTTGTTTATTATTAATTCTGTCCTTGGCACTAATATGTCTCAGTCTCACTCTTTCATAGTCTGCTCCCAAGCACAGACTCATATATTTGTCATCTGTGTGTTCCTTAGGGTGCTAAAGCATGTTTCCTGAGAGACATCCCCTTCTCAGCCATCTATTTCCCTGTGTATGCTCACACCAAAGCCCAGCTATCTGATGAGCAAGGCCAGGTGGGACCTTTGCAACTTCTCACTGCTGGAGCAATTGCAGGTAACCACAGAGTTATGACCCAGAGCAGCAGCTACAGTAAAATCAGTCAGTGGTCACGCAGAACACACCTACATGAGCTAGCTATGCCGGCTATTCATTTGGGATCATAACTCTTTATTACTTTTCCTTAAATCTTGACATAGTTCTGAGTCTGAATCTTTTTACAATTCTGTTCATCAGGTATCCCTGCCGCCTCCCTCGTGACGCCTGCTGACGTCATCAAGACACGTCTGCAAGTAGCAGCAAGGGCAGGACAGACCACTTATACAGGGGTCATCGATTGCTTCAGGAAGATTATGAGAGAAGAGGGATTCAAGGCTTTGTGGAAGGGAGCTGGAGGTGTGTATGCACTCCTCAATATACTGTACAAAGCTTGTTTCTGATTATATTTACATTTAACACATATTTTATTGTCTTTCCTCTAGCTCGTATGTGCCGGTCCTCACCTCAGTTCGGTGTGACTCTGGTAACTTATGAGCTCTTGCAGAGGTGGTTCTACGTTGATTTTGGGGGACAGTAAGTTCATCATTTTTTGTTAAAGAGATATAGAGCTGCAGCTATTAGTTGATCAACTGAAATTTAATCTGCAACTACTTTGATAACCAAACCATCATTTAAAGGTCTTTTTGCTTAATAATTTCAGTTTTATTAAAACTATTTAACCACAAAAAGTTGGAATAGGTAAAATCGTTGAAATTACAGATCTCAAATATGCAATTATATTTAATTCCCAGAATTTTAATGACTGGGTACAAGATGTCCCTACTTCACTATAAAGTCCATTCTCAGCATTTGTGCACTGGAGGCTTCAAGTTTCCATGTTTTGCTTGTGTAATTTAAATACTGGACCAGATTTGGCTTTTTATGCTGTGTCAAACTTTCCAAATTGAGCTGATGAATGTGAAAACAATGGGCTGATGATGGTGTTAGATTAAAATGTCAGAGGACCATCAAAGTTATTAGGATTTAGCCTCCAGATGTCAAAGATATCAGATTTCATGATAAGTCCATCCTGTAGTTGTTGAGATATTTCAGCCACTGCAATCCTCACAGTTGTCATATATAAAATATAAAATGCCTTTACTTTTACTCAGTTTTAACAGTCACTTCTGTCCTCTCTCTGCAGTCGTCCAACAGGATCTGAGCCCACACCCAAGTCTCGCATCTCAGAGCTTCCCCCCATTAACGCAGACCATGTTGGAGGCTACCGTCTGGCTGCGGCTACATTTGCTGGGGTGGAAAACAAGTTTGGCCTCCACCTTCCCAAATTCAAATCCTCCGGTGTGGTTTCCATACATCACCCAGAGTCACCCACCGCCGCACCCGCTCAGGCCCAATAGAGGTCTGAACATCCATATCATTTTGCCATCCCCACTCCTTCTGCACCAGGGGCCAGACACTTAGATAGATACACTAACAAAAAACACACGTTTTGAAACACACTCCACAAATAGGGGCCATTAACGTCAGAACAACACCAGCCCGTTAACTCCCTGCAGGGTGAAGGTGTACTGCGGTGGTCCCCGGCCAGTCGTGGAGGTGGAGAGCTGGCTGCATCTGTGGATGTGAAGGAGCAGACAGCAGTGGGACCAGAGTCTACTGCGTTGTATCTTCAGTGGCTGTACGCTCCTGGCCTCTCCATCCTTCATGTTCTCCTCTCCAACAATTGTGTAAAACGGAGCCTTGAGCACTCCCTTCTCTGTCTCTCATGAGTAGCTGGTTTGATTTTTGTTTTGTTTTCTGTCTGATACTCAGTGTGAGTAGGACTTCTCTTATTGGGCAGCGGGGCATAGAAAATATTGTGGTCAGCACAGTGTGTGGGGCTTCACTCTTGATTGATCCTCATACAGGAGACTAAAAACTGTACATATTGTATAACTGCACTGTGACAGCACATTAATAGGAAGCAGTTAAGAAAATGTTACAAGACAAAGTACTGTAACATTCAGTCAGCATCATTATACAGTAACTGTACTGTTATGGCTATGTGGGGCCTTTGGTCCTGGTCTCTGAGTATCACTCTTACTGATGTACAGAACTTTTCAATTAAGTGTTTTCTTGATGAGATAAGAATCATGAGCAGAGAATTAGGTATTAATAAATTAAATGTATCTCAATTCAGTTATTGTATTTTATTGAAATAAATCATCCATACAGTTTTAATTTTACCAATATGACTTGGGTTTTATTCCAATGGGAAAGTGCAACCATCATTTGTATCAAGAACAGTAACAGGGCAGAATACAGTACAATTAGTCTATGCAGAATACTGATCTTTGTCATGTCATATCCAATATGGTTGCTACAGTGCATTTTTAGCGCATCTTAAACATGATAAAGTATGAAGCTTAGTCTGAAGCCTGCCAAGGCTGGAATGCTGCATCTGCGTGGATGGAATGGAAAAGAAAATAATCGAAATCAAAAGATTATCTTCCAATCTCTGCTTTACACTTTCATGTAGAAAGTTCATTTCATAGAATAAGTAAGGAAATTGTTTTGTACTACTCACAACACGGAAACAGAGTGAGAAACAATAACCTTTGGTACAGAGGAAAAAAAAAAAAACACTTCTAAATTGTACTAGTGTCAACAAATTCAAGGCAAGAAAATAGGTTTTGCCGAGTAAAAAGCTTGTAGTGCTAACTTTAGGACAGCATTACTCAGGTTTTCAGTACAAAGCAGCATTTTTTTTAAAAACAATAATACATAAAATATTTAAATAAGTGCAACCACCAAAATAAATATTAAATATTGTAGTGGTTAAAATGTAAAAGAATGACACATCTCTGCACAGGCCAGAGTGAATTAGCTATTTAGCTATTTTAGTTGTCAAGTGCCATAGAGGATGAAGAGGGTCAGATAGTGATATGCTAGCAATTTGTTTCTCCACACTGCTCAAACACTTTGCCAGCCATGTGCGCAAGCGTGTCTGGAAAATATTAAAACATGTAAAAACACTCAAATGGTAATAAAAATGTGTGAGTACAAAGAATTGCATATTTAAAAAAAGGGCTGAGTCGGTCGAGGCCTTAGGAGAAGAGCAGTTTATGAAGCCCTGAGGATGTTATCAAAGAGCTAGAATATTGATATGATTGATATGTCTATCCTGGTAATCACCTCCTGGTACTTTACTTTCTCAGCTGTGCTGTCTGCACTAGTACACTTCACATTCATTGTCCTACAACTGCACTCTAAAACTCTAAAGACACATTTAAAAATTCCTCTGAACCTGTCTAAAACTATCTATTCTAGCTCTGCACATCTCCTCAGGCCAATTCATATTCTGTTAGGTGGAAAAGAGGAAGCTGTAAGCCAGAGAGAAGAGAACTCTGCTCCTCTGGCAATATTGTGTAGTGTGCTATAGGTGTGTAGTGTACTGGAGAAGAATTTATGAGACATGGTAAGTGTGGGGTTTGTAACATCAAGCGTTGGCAAGTTCTTCAGCCTCGTCTCGGTTCTCATTGATCTCAGCCAGAGTCCTGACGAAGCGTGTCCACTCATCAGCCTTGGGCACACAGATTTGCTGCAGAAAGATGGACCGCACATCAGACAGAGGACAACAACACGTCAAACACAAAAGACTCACTTTAATTTTAATAAAGAATCATAGTAATAAAGGATGATATCTTACCTCCCCTACATCATAGACCTGCACTTGTCCCTCTGAGTCTCCAGTGGCAATCTCTCTACCAGAGTGAGCCCATCTCACACGGTTCAGTGCTGGAGCTCCTTCCACATACACACTGGCAGTGGGAACCTATAAAAAAAAAAAACAAAATAAACATCAGCTTACAAGCAAGCAGATGTAGGTGAAGGTTTATAGGATGAGAGTTTCAGTGAACTGTGCATACCTCTGTATCATTGTTGAGGTTCCACAGGTCCAGGCGTCCAGCTAGGTCCACACAAGCAAACAGGGCAGGGTGCGTTGGAGACCACATTGCGTCGTAGACATAGTCACAACTGTCCTCAAACGAGTACAACGGACGGGTGCTCTGTACAGAGACACAGGGAGAAAAAGAGACTTTGTTTAATAAGAATAAATAATATCTAAGAGTTGTGTGTGTGTGTGACTTTCAGTATCTCACCTTGGTGCTCCAGAGTTTGACGGTCCAATCAAAAGAAGAGGAGATGAAGAGATGAGAGAAATCAACAGGTCCTCCAGCACTGTGACAACTCAGGCCCGTCACCGGACCATGGTGGCCCTCAAACACCTCAGTGATGCCCGCCTTACTGTAAGAGAAGAGAAATGTGACCTTTCCAACCAAAACTCAACTTTGAGTTTTAGAGTGCAACAGTCTCCTTGTAGACAAAATCTGTCGTTATGAAAACATTTGTTACTCATCAGGTCAGAGGTCATAGAGTGCTCACCTGCCATGGCGGCAGGCAGTGTAGACAGAACCATCCTCACTCCCCACTACAAAGTTGTTGACATCACCCAGAGGAAAGGCCATGGAGGTGACGGCCACCGGCTTGCTTTGTTTGAACACTAGCTCCAGACTGTCCTGCAGGGAAACCACAAGCAGCAATACACTGATCAACCTTAGACTATCAGACCAACCAGCACATAGTATGTTTACTAATCATCTATACTAGTGGGACATACCTGTGGCTGGGAGAGCATGTCAAGACTCCAGGAGCACATTTTACCATCTGTGGAAATGCTGATCAGGTTGTTAGCATTCTGGGTTCCCACCACATTCACACAGTAGACTGGGTGCTGAACATAACAAAGCACAGTTAAGAGTCAAAAAGAAACATTAGCCTTAAGTACAGAGCCAGACAAACCATAGATAAAATAACACAGTTGTATTGTTCATTCTGGAACAACTTCAATAAATTAGTTTGTGTATGAGCATTACTGTGTGTGCAGCTGCAGACAGGGGGGTTCTTTGGACAGGGGTACGCTTGTTGCTCCTGTTGTCCCATAGGACAATCTGTCCAGAGTACGTCCCACCCACCACCAGGTTGGGGTGAAACTTTGCAAACCCGGCAGACATCACCTCTGACTGGAGAAAGAAGATAATACGATTTTAATACATCAGCTTTCATATTTAGTATTTTTGAAAACTTTCATGAATTGAACATCTTTAATTCGTTATCTCAAAATGGAATTACATCGAATTTCTTACCTGGCAGTGGAAAATGTACTCAGGTGTATCTTTCTTATACTTCATATTCCAGACCAGTGCCACTCCATCAGGCTCATGTGGAGCATCCTCATTGTTGTTATATGAAGCCACCAGCAGCTCTGGGTACTGAGATAACATGACAGTTGTTTTATAGATGCAGAGGGCCAGCATCACTCAAGAGTTATGCATGGGTCAACAAGGTACTTAAAGCTCATCAGTCACCTGAGGGGACCAGTCAAGGCATGTGACCACTCTGTTTTTAGTCCAGCGTTCCTCTGCAAACTGTCTGTTTAGGACCAGCTTAGCACCTGCCTGCAAGTCACTGGAAGTTACAGAAAAAAGTATAGTCAGTTCTTCCTGTTCTAGTTACAGTAAGACATTTTGTTTGTTTTTATTTGTTTTTTATGTGCCTCACCCCTCCTTATCCTCAAGGTCTCTCCCGCTGTAGTCGAAGCAGACGTCCACCTGTTCAGCCAGAGCCCTCTCTACAATTCTGCTGCCTCGTTCGAAAAATGACAAGAAGTCCTCAGAGTGCAAGACCTGCAGCTTTTCCTCTTCGGTCAGCTCTTTGGGAGTATCTATACACAGGAAATCATGTATCAGAAGAGAAAGAATGCATTAAAAAAAGGTTTCTGGCAATAATTTCTACTTTAAGTGTGTCTACTTTGAATCTTTGTCAAGATTGGCAACATGTGATACTTTTCAATTAACTTATTCCATCAACTAGCATTGGCAACCAGCCTGCTCACACTTTATGAGCAGTAATTAACTAATATGTAATATGATAATTACATGTTAAACTTCTGGCCTTACCATCCTCCTGCTGGTCACCCTGTTCCTCTTTCTCCTCCTGGGTGTCGTCTGCTGTTGGAGGAGCAGTTATCTCCTCATCCTCTTCCTCTTCTGTAACACACACACACGCGCGCATACAAACACATTTGATTTTGTTTTGATTCAAATTTAATTCTGTCATGGTGAAAAGTGAGAGATAATATGTTCACCTGTTTTTTGATCAGTGTGTGCCAGTGCCTCGGTGGGGGTCTGGGTTTCTTTGGAGTATGATACCATTTCCTTTGGGACAAACTCCACCTGGGTCACTTTAGACATTCCCAGTCTCACAGCTCCACGTCTATACATACACACACACGCACACACACACACACACCATCATGGATATAAGCACATGCACAGGTTTGAAGTATGAAGCGGAACTGGATGCAAATTTAAAATGTAGACACACAAATAATGATGTACATAAATATCATTAACATTCAAACACATTTAGACAAGTCTTAAGATGAAACCACAAAAACTAATTAAAGCTGGATGACAAGCTAAAGGAGAGAGGAGGAGCAGTACCCCATCAGCTCAGAGTCGGAGTGGAGTTGCAGAGTAGAGGGGTCAGGATCCCAATGCAATGTCCTTACACAGCCAAACCACCAGATGGTATTAGCAAGAGAGAGAGAGAGAGAGAGAGAGAGAGGACAGAGAGACAGACAGAGGAAAAAGAACAGGCATGGAAAACAGGAAGATGAAACCAAACACAGAAGACGGGCAAAAGGTAAGCCGTTCAAGAGATTCAAAGATGGAGAAGACAGCAAAAAGAGAGGAGAGAAGAAGAACGGAGTGCGTGTTAATTAAGAGACATCAGCGTGCCGGTGAAAAGGCAAAGAGGAGACAGGTCAGAATTTATCAGGTATATTTGCATGTTAATACACACACACATACACTCAGCATGCAACTATACATCACATAAAAAT
>JANJYQ010041555.1:0-16708 GCA_024605255.1 Rastrelliger kanagurta | reverse complement strand
ACACACACACACACACACACACACACACACACACACACACACACCTTTATCGATTTTAATAATTTTTAATACATACAAAAGTTGATTGTACATAGAAACTATGAGCATACAGTGTTTTTGTCCTGTAAAACATTTAGTGATTTTCATGATTTAATTTTACTAGTTTTTTTTTTTTTAATGTGGGTTTGCTTTGTTTGGTTTTGTGATTTAATTTTGTGGTCTTGTCCTGCATAGACTGTTACAATTTCTTAGACATTCTGTTTTTACTCTTGTTCAGCAGCTGGCTCAGCAAAACTGAGGGGATCGAAAAGGTCACGTTTGAAATCATAAGGGTCAAAGTAAGGGTTGAGGGATTTCTCTGTGGCTGCTGTGGCGACGTGTTCCTCAACTTTTGCTACTTCCTCTTTCACCACTTTCTCTTCAGTAGGTGCCTCTGGTGCCAATGTTTCCTGGATAGGGCGGGGAGGGTGGTCAATGAGGCAGTCAGGATCCCAGTATGGGTCACAGTCATACTCCATACCTTTAGCAGTAGCAGCAGGGGGTGGTGGAGGTGGAACAGTCTTTTTGGGAGCAGGAGGGGCTGGGGGTGGTGGAGGGGCAGTAGCTTTTATCTCCGCTTCTGTTTTTGGTCTGCAGGCGGGGTTGTGTCGTGGATCGCACAGTACTGGAACAGCCCCTGTTGGCAGGTAGACAATCTGAGGTTTGCACAGTGGGTCTTTAGGGTTACACAGATAGATCCTCTGAGCATGCTCTAGAGGGTCTGGTGTAGGAGCAGGGGTGGTGGGAGGTGGAGGGGGCGTGGTGGTAGTAGTTGGTGCTGCAGTAGTTGTCTGTACGCCAAGGACACTTTGGTAACTGGAGGCATCTGGGCCATAGGTCAGTTCCAAGTGACGCATCTGCTGATACAGCATCCTGATCCTATCGATCTCATAAATCTGTTGCAGAAAAACAAAAAGATGTTAGGAGGAGGAAACAAAAATATTATGTGTATTATGTGTCTTACAGGACCAAAGAAAAACTAAAATAAACATGAATTGACTGATTTTAAAATTCCTGACACAGTATATACATACAGTACATACACCACAGTGGACTTACTCCCTCAATGTGCCCAATGCTGTTATAGTAGCGGTAGTAGGACTGGAAATCAGGAGTGCCTCTGTACCACTTTGGGTCAATGTTCCTCTTAGGTCGAGAATTAGTCAAGAAATCATGGGCTTGAGTTGAGTCAATGCTAAGTGGATTCCCTGTTGAAGAATGTGGAAGCAGGACATATTAAAAAAAAAGGTCTGTCAGTAATGGCTAGTGGTCAGCATTTGAATACCCCTAGCTACAACATGAATTTATTAATTACTATCTCTGTTTTTTTAACCTTGCAGCAAAATAAAATGGCAATAAATATGAACGTGGAAGACTACATACCTCCATGATTCTTCACTTTCATCAAAGATGTTGCATTTAGCAAACCTGTGGGCAGGTAGAGAATATATTAGCAACACTCAAAATAATGCTTCACTCTACAAAGCTTCGCAGCAACTAAAAATATTCAAGTCATTGCTATGGATCCTTGTATTTATGTGATAAGTGTTTAAAACAATATTTTACATTCAGTTACTGATATAGTTGGAACAATTTGCTAATGATTAGATGAAAGTTGAATCATTTCATGCATTTTACTACAGACCTGGCATTAACACCAGGCAGCACAGAGCCCTCAGAAGGGACACTTGGGAAATCATTCTCGACATCTGCAATTACAACATCATGCAAAACGACCTGTTATTTTGCAATCTGTCACATATCAACTGCATTATTCACTAAAGTTAGTGAAATGAAAATACATTTTACATGTTGACAGCATGCAAACCAAACAAAAAGACTTCAAATGTTTGAAAGCTAGACACACTCCTATAACATCCTCTTTGGGACTGATGGTGCCAAACTCAACAGTGAGCTTTTTTTTTCAATTTTTCTGTGGTATTAATACTGAACCTTAGTACTGGACCATGGCTACTTCATTAGTTACAGTAACTGTCTGATTTATGTAGATTTTTTTCCTTTTTCTAAGTATTATACTGTGACATTTGCAGATCATCCTTTAGATAGTTATCAGAAGATTTTGGCACATCACAGGCATTTTCTGCACAGCTAACTGATGCAAATACAAAAATAAATAAAAACAGTGTAACTATGTTACAAAAATGAAATGACAATTGAAGAATTTTAAACTTGATATTGCAAATAGACTGAAAAAGTAAACTGAACCTGCTCACCTCCTGTTGCATCTCCCAACTCCTGTTCACATCTGTAAGACAACATAACTGTTCATAAATACTACTGTTAATACTGGGGCCTCTCCATTGGCCACTGAGCTGCAAGCAAGCCTAACTCCACCCCACACGCATTTTCAGTTGAGACGTGGAAGAGCTCATTAGCACACTGAGCATAAACCAGCAGTAAAAATACCAACTTCAAACAAAATGTGACTACTTGTAAAGAAACAAGAAACAGCTTGGTAACAGCAGGGCACCTACTGGGTGCAAGCGGTCCAGTTTTTTAGTTGTTATGGTAGGCTTGTAGTCTTTTGGTGAAACCATTGGTTATGCTCAAATTAAAACAGCATATTGGTAGTTTTTCTTAATCTATAGCTGCCAAACATTGATTTTATAGTGTGTTTTATGCCCCAAATATGCAAAATATTGCGACATGCAACATCATACTGTAGACTGATTCTTGACAAAACATGCCTGATGGGTAAAAATTAACCCTTTGTCCCAAAACAGCTGGTGTTTGCCAGTCAAAAAGTAGAGGGGAAGCAGAGTCAACTGCTGTTTTAGTCCCCAAGAAATATGCAGGAATTATGGGCTAGCTTGTCCCAACACCAAGTTCAAGTGACATAGCCTGGGAAATGTTGTTTAGAGACTTCAAAAAGTCATTGGTTTCCACACTGGTCTTCATGTTTCTGAATATCTAGATACTTCAGGGACTATAAAGTTACTGTATAAATAAACATTTCATTCCATCAAGGACCTTCTTTCTGTTGCATCTTATTCTGTGAGCTTTCTATCTAGTATTTTCTTCTATTTGCTGCTGTATGCAACAAACCAGTGTGCAGTCAAAGGCAAACCAACACAGATGATTCCAAATATAATGTAGTGGTGCCTTTGGGAAACTATGTTATATAACCAAACACACATTTTCTCAAGTATAAACAGGCTGCAATGTGTATTAGTGCTGGTACTAACTGATTAAGAAAGACAGTTATAGAACATGAGAGGATGGCCAGAAGAGCTTCTGCTCTTTCCACTTATCGTTTGGCTCCTTCAGGGATTTATGAAATAACATAACTCATCTGAGTTACATGTTGTTTTTTGTGTATGTGTTAAATTTTTCTGTTCCTCTGACAAATAAATATTTGAATGTTAATGAGACGTTCTGCATTAGCTGAATAAGGCCAAAACTCTCCTTCAGCTAGGTCAGGATCTTCTTTCAGGTGGCTTTATTATTATTTTATTTTATTTTATTTTATTTTATATATTCAGTTCATTTTCTTGATGGTTATTTTCTTCATTTTTGCTTCTCTGGCTGTTTGTCATTTCAACAGTGAAGCAAATTCTATCCTTCAAACCAGCAGGTAAGGCTGCAATCAAAGAGTACAAGAAGGAGACAGGGAGTCTAAAGGGGCTCTGCCAGGTGGCTAATGGTGAACATCATTCTGTAATTTCTCTGTGCAAATGACAAAAATGGAAGGGTAAGAGTACCTGTTACTGCTAAATGATATACATTTTTGTACCTATATGC
This sequence comes from Rastrelliger kanagurta, assembly GCA_024605255.1. Lineage (NCBI taxonomy): Eukaryota > Metazoa > Chordata > Actinopteri > Scombriformes > Scombridae > Rastrelliger > Rastrelliger kanagurta. The sequence continues at coordinate 12,907 of JANJYQ010041555.1, read as the reverse complement.
TGAGACAAGCTGCCCTGCAAAATAAATCAATCTGTTTCACAGAAGGTGTAAGTTGAGTGATGAAACATAAAAAACGCCCGAAGGTCTCACACATTATTTTTCATTTTGCAGGTTTTTAAAGTGACACATTTACTGTATGTTACTTTCAAATAAAAAGTTAAAGTTAAAGAAATTGAGAGACTCAAACAAGATAGCAGCTTTAGAGTTGATTAGTCATATCCCCTGAATGGTGTGACAGCAGGAAATACAGAATAAATGTGTGAAATGTTTTTAAAACACTGCGGCGGAATAATGATTAAATGGATTATTCTATAATGAAAAAAATCAAGATGATCCATTTGGGTGTCATTAAAAACTTCTTTATGGTAGTTAATTATTTTCATCACTCTTGCTTTTGTTTATTTCAACTAAAATTTACTATTGGAGAACATGGAATAGTTTCATTACTGCCATGTACAACAGCTTTCATTGCACAACTTTACCATCACCTTCAGGGTATCAATTATCCTAACGTGTGCCTCTCTGATCTTCAAGTGAAATTATACCTTGTCCTGCAGCTCTCTACAGGACACCCAAGGCTTAGCACAGGACTAATGTTTCCAGCACTGTACCTCTCATTTCATAGCTATGCTATATATATATATGGTCCGTTCCTGAATAAGCACACACTCAGTATTTTAAATGCAAATGATTTGGCTTTTGGGGAATATAAAACATATATTGGTCGGAAGGACTACTTATTTATTTTCACCTTACAGGTATGTAGCATGGGTGGTCAAGATCTGTCTGTCAGAGCAGGACTATGTATAGGATAGCGCCTTATCTGAGCTGATTGTATTACCACAGTTGGCCCTGTATGTATATATATAACTCTGGTACACTTTCCTCTACTTGGCCCAGATTGAAATTCTCTCAACAAGGTGATATTTAAAATATATCAAAATATTACTAGCCACTTCATTAGGTGCACCTAAGTAACCCAATGCAATAAATTACAAAAGCTCTGCTCTAAATCTTACATTTACAAATTGAGGCTAATGGTGGTAATGTAATGCATTATATTGTAAAATGTTTTTAATATTCTACCTCCTTCATGTGTGCTTATGGAGAACACCATGGAATTAATAACTTTCTACAAATATCAACAAGTACTGAAAATATGTAATTATGTACTACTACTAATACTACTAATACTAACAATAATAACAATACATGAACACAATAAACCAAGTAAATGATAAAATTAAGCAAATAACATTTATAAAGCACGAATCAATCACTATTTAGGCTGAGGAGGTACTGCAGGTTTTCAACACAGCTGCTCTCAGACTGTAGCAGTGGCTTGGAGCATAAACACAAAAAAGCACTTTGAAACAACTAACAGACTCCAGAGGACCCGAGGGGCAGTACTGATTCATACACTGTAAGCATGTGAGACACATATGTCGGTGCAGGACTATGTAGTGTTTTAAAAACAAGTAAAGTATTTTAAAATAAATACTTAAGAGTGGCAAATCATAACAGAAAAGAGCAAAGTCATTGCCAGAATAAAAGTAGTGTATCAGTGGTGATAAAACAATTTTGTTGATATTAAAAAAAACAAAGATCAAGTGAAATTATCATCAAGCAAGTGCAAAAAGAAAAGATGAACAGATAATGTAAAACAGTTCAGGGATGAGCAGCATGATCATCTTATAAGAGAGTTTAAAATGCAGTCTGTACTATTTATGTCTATTCTGACTGTACAGAAAGAAAAACTTGTCCTCAATCTCTCTTTCTGCATTCAGACTGAGGAGGTGTCTTCCTCACCTCAGCATCCTGTACCCATGGCTGTGGGGGTGTGTGTGGTCCACATGCAGGCTAAAAAGAGGTTTATATTGTGAAACTGTGGGATTTGGATGCTTCATACAAACATACAAACAAACTATTGTAAAGAAGCAAGACCATACAAGAGTATTGGGCAGTATAGGTAATTCAGTTGTAATTAAATTACAAAATAAACTTCACTGTAATCTGTTACAGTTGAGAAAAAATGTGTAATTAAATTACAGTGACTTATGAAAATTTTGATGATTACAAAAAAATCACAGTTCCAATTGTGTAGCTGTGCCAAGCTTTTGACTTGTTTTCATAAAATATTTTTATTTTACATTCCAAAATCTGCATGAACTAATTAATACATTTTCAAACGATACATAAATCTTGCTTTATAAGAAGTGATCTCCTTATAAATCATGCCATGAAAAACATCGTCCCAACCTTGCATATTCTACAATATGACTACCTATGTAGCATGTGTGGATGCATACCTCCAACGTCTTCCTGTCACACTCAGTTTGTCCGCTGGGTGGCAGCACGGGCATGAAGGAGCCGTCCGACTGGTTATGTCAGTTCCTTTAAGGATGTCCAAGTTTTGTAGTTCCTGTGCTGTTGACCTGTCAGCGTTGTAGTACGAGCTGTCACTGCTCATAATTTGTTTGTCCTCCTCCTCCCTGTCGCAGTTTTCCGCCGGTAGCATAACGAGCAGCGGGGCTGTGGAACGCTCAGGTCTGTCTGTACTTAGTGTTGTTTGCTCCTGTTAGCTAAGCGGCGAGCTAAAGGCTAAAGGTAGCTAACAAACCAGCCGTACTGACAGCTAGCTGCTCGGCTAGGAGTCGACGGACGGCAGCTAGGTTACAGTTAGCTTGTTAGCCTGCTGGCAGTCAGGAGAGGAAGCCGCCCACTCCTGCAAAGCAGCACACCGGACAAAACAGAGAAAGGTAAGACGGCCGCAACACAAACAGCTGTCTAACATTAGCTAACCATCAATTTTAATAAGGGGCTTTTTTCCAGAAGCGAAGACGTCCTGCAAGCCAGGGCTAGGACAGCGAAGTTAAGCTGTAGAGACTAAAACCAGTATCCCCAGTACAACTCCTCTCTCAGCTGGTTTCACTCACTGGTGTCACCTGTGTCTTAAGTCCAGGTTAGGCTTGGGCGATTGGACGAATATATCGGCAATCGCCGATTGATACGCTGACGGTTGGAAATTTTTGACATATCGCCCAAGCCTAGTCCAGGTTATACACGGTCAGCTACTTTTTATTTGAGTATATTAACATAGGAGAGAAAATAGACGTCGGGAACATTGTGTAAAAGTGAACTTAAGGGTTGTGGTCTCCAAACTGAGGTCCGAGGACCACCAGGAGGTCGGGGTTCAAGCAACATTTGAGCATTTGAAAGCTTTATAACATTGTTATACGTAATGCTAATACTACTTGCTGATGATTTACTGAAATTATTAGTGAGTAATTAATTAGTGGATAACTTGAGAATTAATTAGGAACTTGATGCTTGATTAATCCTTTAATTAATTATCAAGCTATTGATCATTAATTTTTACTGGGTTAAATGTGAAGACTTTCTTCTTTTCTTTGCTTTATATCATTGTAAATTTAATATATTTGGGGTTTGAAGTGTTAGCTTTAGAAACGACAATCTGAAGATGTTACATTGATTTTTCCACTTTTTTCTATAACGTTTTAAAAAATAAGATAGTTGCACATCATCTGATAATATAAGTAATTATTTTCAGCAGCACTACATAATGGTGTTCAACTCTAACTCTTATTTGTCACAAGGTTTCCTTATTGTTTTTAAAGGGACTTTGTGTTAAAAGTGAAACTACATTACATAATGAATCTCTGTCCCTAAGTATCTGGTTAAGCAAGATTTGGCACTGTGCTTTTGTTATTTATTTTAATGTTATAGCAACTGACTGGTATGATGACATGTGCTGTTCGTGTAAATCTTCTCTGTCAGCATGTAGGAGCCCCGCAGGGCTTCTCACCCTCAGTACTCCGCTGCAGCCAACAGAAAGAGGCTTGTGTAAGTGCTCGGTGTTGGATCAGGTAGCCGTCACCGCCAGGGCCGTGTACTGCCACGTCTGTCACACATTGTTGTACTGAGTCACACTTTCACAACTGACACAGCAGTACAATGCAGCCAAGGATTATTGAGATTTAGTGTGAAGTTAAAACAGTGACAAGGATAAGCTAGACATTTCAGAATAACAAGCCCTCCCTTTAATGACCTGTGGTTTAATTTTGGGTGGCGTGGTGGAATGTGAGGAATGGGGCCGAGCCTCAACCCACAACATGGGAACCCTTGTGATAGGATATCAGCGCTAGTTTCTATTGTTGAGCTCAATTCTGAGAGATGGGACAGACCTCAGTTGATGTAGTGATAAGATTTAAAGACTGTTGTAGGTCTCAGTTTTGTTCTATCAGGATCAAAAGAACACTCCACCAAAACACTGATGACTAAACTTATTTTTTCTGCTTACTAATAATAAGTAAATTAATCAGTTAGTTGCTTTTACTTTTTCAGGCAACAATTCCCAAAATGGCAGCATCTAAAGACATTACCTTGTTCTCTAGGAAACTGTTTTCTGATGTTTTATGGACCACATGATTAATTGAGGGAATAAACAGCAGATAAAGTTGTCAAATTCCTTTACATAAAATGTTTAATCTCTTGCAGCGCTCACTATCAGAAATTGTCTTTAATATATACAGGGTTGAGTTTGTATTGCTAAAGTTCCCTGTTTTAAAAATGCCAGTGTGCAGTCACCGGCAAGTCATCCAGCTGGCTGTTAGGCTCATAACAAAGTCAGCTGAAGTCAATCAGCATCTAATATGAAAAGTACGCCCACTTGTGGTGGACTGCTGACTCACTTGTTGCAGGCTGAATCTTATTATTTTAAATGTGATTGGATATCAGTGACTACTGAGCAAGAATCTTGAGTGAAGGCTGGATGTTTTTTTTTTTTTATGTTTAGGAACAAAATGTGTCATGTTGAAACAGGTGCTATTTGCTTCATTTTCAGCTGACCTTTATGCTGTATGTGTGCCACCGGAGCTATTCAGACGTACTCGTGGTTCATTGAGTTCATACTGCATTCTCTTTCTGTTACTGGGTTAAAGTTGGCTTAAGATGTACCTCACTGCTCATCTTCTGTATTGTGTGATATTATAATGCAGGTATAAATTATCTGTGTCTGGATCTACGTCTTCGTATTTAAATTAAACTCTGAGATGGCAAAAGCAGTGTATGTTTTATGTAAGTTATGTAGTGTTCTAATGGTGTTGGTCATGACTTTTAACCCAGATGGAGGCGCAAAGCTCCAGCGGGCTGCTGCTATCCAGAAAAAGGAGAAGAGAGGGCTCCAATGGGGAGACCGAGGAGGGAGAGAGGCTTGGGAAAATCCCCAGGTGCACCGTGGTGAGTCAGCCGGACAGTTCAACTGTTTTTGAAATGAATATTTGGCTAGCAGTTTCTATGGGTGCTTAGGTATGCATGTATAAACATGTTTTTAATGTTGAATATATACACTTCAAGGTTCTGGAAACAGAAAAAACAGAGCATTGAGAAATACAGTTTAGAAATATTTAACATTTTGTACAGTACTTCAAGAAATAGATGTCATTGGCCGTTAAACCACACTAATGACACTCATGATTTCCACATGTCTGTTACTGTCCAGGAAAAAGTGTTATGAATCGAGAGATATAATTTAACTCTTTCCAACCGAAAAAAAAAATTTATGATGTACAGGAAGGCTTTAGTGACTTGATGAAAAAAACCATCCTTGTTCATATCTTCTTAATATCCTTTGATTCTGTTTGGTGTGGGACCACCAGGGATTGAAGCATCCTGCACCTTTCGCAGACGAGCTTGTTCCAGCTGAGAGTCAACCCTATGAGAGGGTCAGCATGGAGGAAGCCAAGAGGGGAACACCACGTGAGTCCGATTCTTTCACTCTCAGTCCTCTGTCCATTCATTTCTCATATTGTCTGGAGCCTTTTACACATATTTACCTTTCTTTTTTTTTCAATAGCAGACCATTAAGGCTCAGTCCAGAATAAGTTTTCAAGCCATGTCTTGTATTTTTTTGTATTCCATTCAGCTGACAGACCAGTGCGAGTGTACGCAGATGGCATCTTTGACGTTTTCCACTCGGGTCATGCCAGGGCACTTATGCAGGCTAAATGCCTCTTCCCAAATACACACCTCATTGTTGGAGGTAAGTCTCTTTTTGTGTGTCTATGTAAGCTTTTGCAGCAGTAAATACCTCTAAGCTGCATCTTTTTGAAAGTGTAAAAGTCTTAAAAACAGGAACACAGTTGATATGGATCCAGTGCAAACTCAATGAGGGGAGGTGCAAGATAAATTTAGACATCTTAGACAATTAGAGAGAGTTGATTTATAATAGTGCAAGATAGAAAAGTTAGCTGCAAATTATTGTTAGATAGCAGAGCACTAAAACGATATTAAACCCTGGAAACACAAGAATCCTGGTTGGTCACATGATTCCCCACAACTGAAGGAACAATGGTACAGCATGAAGTGATTTCAGTGTCCACAGCTTTCCTTCAGTCTAAAGTGTTTCCTTGTTAACAAAAATTATACATAAAGCTTGATTTCGCTTCCCTTTTCACTTTCTTTTTAAAATAATGAATTTGAGGTTTTAAGTAATAATCTCTCTGAATATTTCCATTCAAAGTGTGCAGCGATGACTTGACTCACAAGTACAAGGGCTTCACGGTGATGAACGAGGACGAACGCTACGACGCCATCAGACATTGCCGCTACGTGGACGAAGTGGTGCGAAATGCTCCCTGGACATTAACACCAGAATTCCTCGCAAAACATCGTGTGAGTAAATGAGAAATGTAACAGAGAAAGAAAAGGAAAGCATCCACAATTGGAGACATGCAGCCTGTTTATTTATTGAAATTCTGGTGTAGGGAGCTGACGACATTTTTTTTTTTTTTTTTTTAGAATGAGCCACCATCCCTCATCCTTTGTAACTTTTTCCCTGCTGTTCTTGTGTGTGTGTTTTTTTTTGTTTTGTTTTTGTATAATTTGTAGATGTGAATCTACTTTGTTGATGTATGTTGTAATGACCTCTCCAGATTGACTTTGTGGCCCATGACGACATCCCATACTCATCAGCGGGCAGTGATGACGTGTACAAGCACATCAAGGAAGCTGGTAAGTACCAAAGTGACCAAGAGTGGTTAGCACTATACGCAAGTAATTACAGGATCCACTTCAGCATTTACCACTGCTTCCCATGCACAGATGATACTATGTAGCATGCTGGAATGACACATCTAAATGTATGTTATTGTAATTCACTGTTCTCAAATTTATCTGCAAAGAAACCATCTGGATTTTCCATAAGATTAAATTTTAATGACCCGTGGAGGGAATTTTAGCATTGCAGCAGGACAGGAACAGCATCCAGAGAGAGATAAAACAGAAAAGAAAAAGAGAAATGCTGTAAACCTTATGTATTTTCCACAGTGAAGTCAGGAAAATGGTGGCGCGCCATAGTTAGAACAGAAACAGAAAAGAGGAATCACCTCATCATCTGTACTGTAGCTGACGTTTAGTTTAGTTGCCTTTTTTTCTTGACCATATTTATAAACTGATTATAAATATGGTCAATGTGTCTCCACTTTTCCTACCATTATACAAAAGTGAAGCCAAAAAAAGCTGTATCTGTGAGCTGCCATTTTGCTTGTGTGATGTCATGCAAAGTCAGAGCCTAACTGAGGTTTGAGAGCAGCTGTGGTGGAGAAAAATGTACTTGGTGACCTCTGACCTCTGCGTCCTTTTCTCCGTGTTTGACAGGTATGTTTGCTCCCACCCAGCGGACAGAGGGCATCTCCACTTCTGACATCATCACCCGCATTGTCCGTGACTACGATGTGTACGTCAGACGCAACCTGCAGAGAGGATACACAGCCAAGGAGCTGAACGTCAGCTTCATCAATGTATGAAACTCTCCAGTCTGGTTGAACTGTGTTGAATTAAAAGTACAGAGAAGGCGGTTATTAGTGTGTGAGGTAATTCGTGTTGTATATGTAGGTAGTTGGAAACCCCCCCTCCCCCCAGCGTATTTTCTCCTCACCTTTCTATCATGTCTGCTCTCCTCAGGAGAAGAAGTACCACCTGCAGGAGCGTGTGGACAAGGTGAAGAGGAAGGTCCGTGATGTAGAGGAGAAGAGCAAAGAGTTTGTCCAGAAGGTGGAGGAGAAGAGCATCGACCTCATTCAGAAATGGGAGGAAAAATCCAGGGAGTTCATCGGCAACTTCCTGCAGATGTTTGGTCCTGAGGGAGCTCTGGTGAGGGTCTTGGTTTTGTTTGGTCTTTCATCTGTACTTAATTAGACTTTTCAAATCCCTAACCTGCCTGGCATCAACATTAAAATACCTCGCAGTGTGTTCCCCCGACGGTATATTTCAGAACCAAAAGTTCGTGTTGTAGTGAAGAAGGAGGTCTTTACAAGTTGATGTGTAAATCTGGAAGGGACCATCATCACAAAAAATTAACAAATATGTAGAACTGGTGATTAGACGTTCCAATCAACAGAAATAAAGACAAGACTGCAAAACAAGGAAAACTAAAATGAAACCATGCTGTGTTTAACTACAGATTGTATGATCAGGTTGTGTTATCAGTTGATGTAACAGATGTTGTCTCCGCTCCACAGAAACACATGCTGAAGGAAGGGAAGGGCCGCATGCTGCAGGCGATCAGCCCCAGGCAGAGCCCTAACAGCAGCCCCACTCGCGAGGAGCGCTCCCCCTCCCCTACTTTCCGTCTCCCTTTCTTCACCAAGACCTTCCCGCCTCCCTCACCTCCGCCCCACCACAGCGGGGCCCGCGGATACCTCATCAGTGAGGACGACGACGAAGACGACGACGAAAACTAGAGTGTGTTTAAATCCTCGGCTCAAACGAGCTGCAGTCAGTGCTACGAGTTAACAGAGCTGTCAAGTAGCGTGGTTTTCATCGAGCTCCTGCTTCCATTACGTGTTTTTTTTTTTGTTTGTTTGTTTTTTTTTTGATGAAGATTTTACTTTGACAGTTAGCACTCTGGTGTCATGTTAACTGTAACATTCAATTTCCTCACAGCTCGTTTTAACAGCCAATTTGTCCTTTTTTTTTTCTTCTTCTTGTGTAACGGTCAGTAAAAGTTACCATTAGTCACCCTGAGTTCTTTGAAAGTTAGCCTGATTTATCTGAAACACGTTTAATGTTGAGTTTTATTAGTCGCTCACTGTCACTCACTCTTAGGAATATTTGCAGGTGTTACACTTAGTGCACTCTTCTATCTATGGTGATATTCTTAAGGTTGGCGTTGTGGTGCAATAAGAGTTTGTGTTTTTTTTTTTTTTTTGTGTCACAGCTTTAGCGGGAGGACTCGCACGTTTTTGGGTCACACATTTGGTGGGTTAATGTCAGAGACATGAGCTGAAACCTCATGGAGACACTGTAGAATATCTCCAGGGGAAGTTTTTCAGAGCAGGGTCAGAAAATTGGAGGAAATGATACAGTCATGTGACGGAGCGGTTCATATTCTGCTCATGCTAAGATGAAGTAGACCTGGCTTTCTTTCTGCTCGTAAGTGAAATCCAGATGTGCTTGATTTTGATATAACAGGGAAACTCCAGATTACATCAAATCTATCTGGGAGTTATAGTGTTAAATGTATACTAAACAGCTCCCCCCCCCCAACCCCAAGTTTGTCTGCCTGCATTGGGGCTATGCGCGTCTGTGTGTGTATGTGCATGTGAAGTTTGTGCGTGCGAGGCTCATATGGTTCGGCATGTTTGAAGTGTCTCCTGTCAACGTTCTCCATCTATTGACAGATCTGGGTTCAGCTAGACTTTGTGCACATAATAATAAATTAGCTTTTAAAATTTTTGGTCTTTGGAAGACTAGTTTCAAACTGGACGCCTTTCAGCGGCGTAAAAAGGAAGTCTTGCAAAAATGACCCATTTTAAATGTTAATGTAGAAATACTTATTTTTGTAGATCTTATTGTTACTTTCCTTATTGTCCGTCTGCACAGTGACTGATTTTAGTCATCCCTGTTTAGAAGTGCTTTGAGTCTGAGTGGAGTATCAACATGAGCAAGGCTGCATTGTTTTAGTTTTGTATTTCTTTGTGATGCAGATCTGGGCCCCTTGAGGACTTAAAACTGAAATCTGATATAAGAAAAATTGTCTGGCTCTCACACTATGTCTAACACCTGAAAACTAATTGCCCAATTTGTTTTTTTTTGTGCTAAATTACATTTTTGGGGAGTCATAAGCACAAACACAAGCCTGAATAAGGCCTTTACATCTCATTGGTGGCAAACACTCAGGGCAGAATATACAAAACCTGAGTGTTTTAACCAAATCCTGTAGAAATCTACTACAATTTCACTAAGGTGAATAGTCTATATCTGCTTAGAGATGCATTTGGGCAGACTCCACTTTAACATTTATGTAGCTACCTCCTGCTTGCTTTAACTGATTCTGTTCCCTAAGATGAGCACAAAGTACGAGCATTACTTTTCCCTTTCTGAACAGAGCCATTGTTCAAGCACTGAAGCAGTCAAATATCTGAGATTTTCCAGTCTCTGTTTGTGTCCTGTAACTCCAGTGACAGAAACGTGTTGCGTTCTCGTATATAACCTACAATAAAATGCCACAGGTGGTCTGAAGATGTAATGCAATACTGTTTAATGACTCTAATATGAATGTTGACAGATATGTGTGTGATCTGTTCTAGGCTTGGTTTCCCAAAAGCACTTGTAGTATGCTGCGGCAACAAAACTTGATTTCTATTCTTAGAAATACAAATCAGATTTGAACATGAGGAAATAACTGGAAACAGTTAAAAAAAAATAAAAAAACACTTCCGGTATTAGTAAAATTTGACTAAGTTCAGCCCGGATTTTTGGTGCTAAGCTACTTTTGGGAAGCCTTGCCTCGATTCTTGTGGAATCTATTCCTTAAATCAGTGTAAACTTCTCAGCAAGAGCACGACGTTTAGAACTCGAGTGGCAAGCCAATAACCGCCACTGCTAAGATACAAATGTAAATGTTTTTAACAAGTGTTTTAATTAATCATGTATTATTTTACTGTTTGGGGTCATTTTTAAGTCCTGGATGTAGAGGTCAGTAAGAGCAAGACAGGAAAAATGTATTAAACATGTTGGCCAAAGCATTTTTTGACTTTCTCCATTTTGTTTACGTGTATAAGGGTTACCAGGGTGTATAAGGGTTAGGGAGGGGAGGGGGGTAAATTGTGCTGAAATCTAACTCCACTATTATCACCCAAAGTCCATTGTTCCTACATGAACCCCACCCTTGTTTCAGACAATAACACGAGGAAATAGATACAATGGAATTTACACAACCTAAAATTTTCAGTCAAATGAAAAACAAGACAACCATGGGTGTGTTTGGTTACATAGTCAGATTTTATTGGACAGAACGGTCACCAGGGCTACAAACATGAAGAAGCAGACAGTGACGAGGCAAACACCAGGGGGAGACCTCACCTCACTGCAAATATGCATTTCCCAGGGCCTGATCTCCCTAAAGGGCTTTTGTAATAAAGTGTATGCTACACTGAGAGACAGTGTGGTAAAAGTTGATCTTTAGTGCTTAAGACGCTTTTAGGAAATGTTTAAAAAAAAAAAAAAAAAAGGTCACCACTAGCTTATCAGGATGATGGTCAAAGCTTAAGACTGTCTGGGATGCTCTCCGATGTTTAACTATGACCTAACTGAACGCTAGTAGAACCAAGTAGTGGGGGAAAAAAAAAAAATCAGCAGGGGGAAAGAAAACAGTACAAAAAAAAACAGCTCAGTCATTGTCTAGTAATTCTATTCTCTTTGACTATGAGAGCAAATGTTCTTTCTCATCCTGCTGAGTGGCAAAGAGAAAGTATTTCATAATATCAATCAGCCCACGATACAGAATCAGACAATTTTAAGGGTAGACTGTACTGAGACGAAATTCATATACAAAGAACTATACTGAGATTTATCAGCTACTAATCATCTTACTGGGGATACATTTGAGGACATATGGGTATTTCATGGGTTAACTGGAGAGTCAATAGTGGAACAATAACACTGAATAAACACAACAGAGCACCAATTAAAAAGACACAAAAAGGTGTCTCCGCATGGTCCTCTCCCCCTCCCCCTGGGCCCCCCCCGCCCCGCATTGCTCGTCTCTTTCTTTTGGACACCAGTTGGTTTACAGGTTTACTCATCACTACGAGATATACGATACAATGGTTCACATTTTTGCATATATCTGTGCATTATACCATATTTACTTTTTTTTTTTTTTATGATGTAAATTCAATCTCCAACACCTAGTTAGGAAGGGGGTGAGGGTGATGATGGGAAGGGCAGAGGGGTGGAGTATGAGAGAAGCTATAAAGGATCAAAGGGGGCAGAACGGGAAGAAGAAAAAAAAAATCTTAACAGGATAGATGGATAGAAGGGAGGAAAAAGTGGTCAGGTTGCTGCCCGGCGGGGGTTAACTTTTAGCAGCGCGTTTCGTAGATGCCGGAGCGGCCGATGTACCGCACCCATTTGATGACATCGTGGTCACTGTAATTGAGCTTGGACTCAAACACCTTCAAGTAGCGCACCTTCAGACCAGAGGGAGCGAAAGGGACCTAGAGAGCGGAGATGAGAAAGGTTAAGACATGTCTGGGCATGCTTGGAGCTCTGGGCTGCACAGGTCGCTGAGCAGGAAGTTCATGTGTGTTTGGGTGTGTACCAGGTATTCTTCATGTCACCCTTATGGTGAGCAAGTCCCTTTAACATAAAACTTTAATCATAGGGTGAAGACTTGGTTTAAACTTAAAGGAAAACGTCACCCCCAGGCCAAATTCAGTGTTTCCCCACTTATTTAGGTCTGGGATAAGTGTGTAGAAGCATTCTCCTGGCGACCCAGCCAATGTCCGACTCGGTCCGAATCTAGACTTGATTTGCGCCCTCATTCACCCTCGAAGTAAATGCCCAGTACGCGGAAGGTAATTGGGAGATAAAATCACGTACA
>JANJYQ010041506.1:1655-24433 GCA_024605255.1 Rastrelliger kanagurta | reverse complement strand
GGTGCCAAAACAGTACACCAACCCTGCTCACACCACTCAAACATCATATTAATCCCGATGAGCAAGTAGCGATGCAGTGAGCTCGTTAGTGCTACAGGAGGATTCTCTGACAACACTACACGACTGTCAACATGTGCCAAATACAGCTTTTAATTGTGAGGTAATATTAGTCAAACAACACAAAGTATGAGCAGTTAATTTTAAGTTTCCTCAATGGAGATTCTGTCTTATCTTTTGCAGAGAATATGTTCTGGTGACAGCAAAAGAGAGCTGGCCTTGAAGAACGTGTTACACATAACGAGCCATCAACAAAAAGCTTGCGTGAACTGCAGCACGGCCTCTCAGCACAAATGCTCTCAGGGAATGAAAGAAATTCTTTATCATATAACTGGGTCTCCTTGATGACAGGGTCTCCTCAATGGCTGCTACTCCCCACACACTGAAAATGACGCTATTCAGAAAATCAAAAAGAGACGAGATGGGTCTCTGCATAAGTTGAGGTCAATTGACTTTCTGAGAGTGAATTGTTAAAGGGAGCAAGGACCGTAGAAATAATAAGACTTATGTACATTTTATGACCGAAGAACAGCTTACATAAAATCAGTCAAGTTATCTTACATCTAAAGTGGATTCATCAACATTTTCAAAAGCTTTACCTTCAAACCGTAGTTCATCATGAATTTAGAGACTCAATTATTGTCCCTTTGTTAATAAAATGAAAAAAAAGATTAATCGTAGATCTTTTAAAAGACATTTACTTACAGCCAACAGCAAAGAAAGAGGAATCATGAGAGAAAAAGGTGGATGATGTGACAATGCTGAAAATGTCTCCTACTGGATTTTAGACATCCTTAGGTTTATAAACACCTTCATCACTCAGCCTTTGTAACACAGTAAAAACTTTGTATAAATAGCTATTCAGTTAATAATTGTATAATTATTGTGTTTTATCACATTTCACAACTACTTGTAATTTAAGTTTAACAGTCTTGTGAACCTTGTACAATCTCATTTGTTTGGCACTGTTTATATCACAGCTGGTGTAACATGATACCTATCATTTTTACAATCTACACTTTCAAAGAGGGGTGATCACTGCAGGTGTGAGGCCCCAGTCATCATTACGGATTACTGTTTATCAACGCTCACTAAAATTGATTTGAACATTCATCCGTTTCTATGATCTTCGCGGAACTCAAAGCAATAANTGTTTATCAACGCTCACTAAAATTGATTTGAACATTCATCCGTTTCTATGATCTTCGCGGAACCCAAAGCTGTAACCTTCCTGTAATCAGGTTAAAATGAAGTCAACTTTAAACAGTTCTCCAAGGGATATGACGTAATGTTTGGCTTTTTTCAGCTACGGCTTATTGAGGTTACCGACGTAACGAAAACAGAGTCCAGGTGCATTTCACAGGCAAGGAAGTTGTATGCTACCATCACAGAGGCAAAACACAGGAAACCCTCAGGACCAGACAGAACCTCTTGGCTGGATGCGTCAAACGCCTACAGACATGGAAGTGTATGACCTTACTGAGGAAATACTGAAAAAGTTATTACTCACAGCAGCAGCAATGTGCTACTGGTTCATTTACTTCCTAACCCTCCCTTACTGAAAAGAAAAAAAAATAGAGATGGGGGATGACAGGATTTTGTGATGTCTTCAATGCAGCTGTGATAGAAAAATAAAAATGACACAAAAAGGAATCAAACTTATGACATGCAGATTTTCTTTTACTATCTAGTGTTCTGTATTTTTGTTGAAGTACAAGCTGAAACACAGTAATAAACTAGAGTGTGATTTGATTTAAAGAAACTCAGGTGTACAATTTACTTTTTTTTTTATCTGTAATTAATATTTTCACTGGAAGACTATTCCTTTGTAATACTGAGCTACATCTACCATGAATGTGCACTTTTACGAATAGTTTTTCTAATTTGGTGCATTCAGAAGATTCAATCATTTTTAACGCTCAGTTATAAAAACCGAATCACAGTAGTGTGGAGTAATTACACAGAAACAAAACACGCCGCCTTGTTACCTTTGTCTTGTTGATCATTTTCTGAAGACCCGAGCCAACTTGCTTATTGCAATTCTCTTCGTCTTCAGGGGGGATCTCTGCTAAACCAGCTGCATCTGTATGTTCATTTCCTCTACCTAAATTTACACAAAAGGAAAATAACTGAGAACAGTGTTTTTGAGGGAGGAGGGGAGGGGTTTGTGTCAGTCAAGCAATTACACAGCAGGGACTGTTTTTGTTGTGTGCATTCATGTTTGTAAATTTCTTTTTCAATCATATCTGCCTCAAGCAGCAATATTAAACTCCAACATTTTTAAAGTGTCTGAAGTACCATCAAACAACTAGGTGGGTGAAGACACATTATCTAGGATGTAGATGTACATCAAAATATTCAGATATCATACATTGTTTGAGCACTGCTTCGATTAAATGTTAAATATACTATATTGAAATATAATAAATGACTAAGAGGCTTCAGAGGAAAACAAGGCCTAATATTGAACTTAAATTATNTGCTTCGATTAAATGTTAAATATACTATATTGAAATATAATAAATGACTAAGAGGCTTCAGAGAAAAACAAGGCCTAATATTGAACTTAAATTATTAATGATTTCTGATAGTTCAAGATGTGTTTCCACCAGTAAATGTTTAACACAACACATTAAATGCTCATTTTAATTTCGTCAATAAATGTGCAGTTCTTCTGCTGTTCAAGGTCTTCAGGTTGAGAGAGAGTTGCATGGTTGGTGGAGTCTACCACATATTGACAGACAAACAAATGCAGAGCTCCAAGTTACTTAACTTGTGTGTATTTGGATTACAAGAGAAAACCAAAAGAAACCCAAAAAGATACACAGAACAGGTCTCGAACTCTGAAATGATGCACAGTATGTGAATACACCTGAGGTATGTGAGGTTTAAATGAGAAATTGCACCTAAAGAAAACTACAAATAAGGTATTTTATAAGAATATTCATGAGAACTCCTTATTAATTTACATTAGTACCATTTCTTTATTCTTCCCTTTAAAATAAGACTTACAGAAATTCACCTGAAGAAAAAAATTTTTTTGATATCACATACATGACCCAGGGATTACAAGTATAGTTTGAGATTTTAAACACATTTAGTAATACTGCAGTTGTTCAGTACATAATGATGAGGACGTTATATAAAAAACTAACTATCTGGCTCATTTTTGATAAGCTCTGGTTCCCTTACTCACTTTCCAACGTGTGACAAAGGTCATCAACATCAGAGTTTCTCTGCAGCTTCAGTGCTGTGTTATCTTCTGTTATTTTTGCTGGTTGGACAGAAGATGATTTTTGTGGCTCAGTAGTTGTAGCACTGGTGCTTATAAACGGTAATAAACTTTGTCTTCTGCCTCCGATCACAGATTTTTTATCATCATGTTGGGTATGACTTTCAGGCTCAGTGATTGCATCAGACTGCTGACTGTGAGTTTTGTCGCTGTGATTTCTCTCTAGTTTTCTCTTTTTCATGGTTTCTAATCCAGTGCTTTCACTTCTTCTTGCTTTTCTTTTCTTTGGAACAGGATCCAACTCAAAAGGAACCTGAATGTCTCTCTCCAAAGACAGATTACGCAAAAGAGGCCTTTGTGATTTCTTGTGGTGGTTAGCTGGAGAGAAGAAGTCCTCAAACACATCATCACCTCCATCAGTGGAAACTGAGGCAACATTTTGAGATTTAGCGGGCAACGTGAAAGATTGCACCAAAGCAGAAAATGATGGCTGGGCTCGTTTAGGTGTTTTCTGTTCCACTCTCTGCAATGAAGGAGCAGTTTCTTTTGACAGTTCAGCAGCAGCAGTTAATGTGGTTGTTGGTGAGTTGCGACCAAAAGAGTTCACAATATCGGGACAAACAGGAGTCTTAGTCTCTGTAAATGATTTTGCCACTTTTGTTTTTCGCTTTCCCTTTTCAGATTTGTTGAGCGACTTTTCAGTTTTATTAGCATCAGGACTCAATGATTTTATCTGAGAGCGCCTCTTTTCTGTGCAAATGCTCTTGCCGTCGTCAGATCTCCTCTCCTGGCGAGGACTTTCTAATGAACCTAGAGATTTGTGTTTGTCTCTTGGCTTGTTTCTGATTGACGTTCTCCTTGACTTGTCTCGTCTGGTCCCCTCTTCCTTTGTGTCCTCAAAGTCAGGACATTTCAAAGGACTTACAGATGTCTGATGTGACACATCACGGCAGGGTGACAGCCAGGGTTTTTCCAAGTCTTTTCCAAGGGGCTGTTCAAGATGGTCATGGTCTTTAACATGAAGTTGCATTCTCTTTTCTTCTTTATCTGGTGAGTAACCAAGTTCAGCAACAGAAGCACTGGAATCATCATCTGACTGGTCATCTGCATTGGAGAAAAACAGTAATGAGTAGCACTTTTAGGTTTCAGAGTGCGCTTAGCTGGATTTATAAAAGGCCGGCATATGCCATTATAAATCCACAAGCTCGTACATGCAGATTGTGTGTCACCTAGGGATGGGCGAAAAGAATAAAATGAACTAGAACGATCATCTTGACTGAATACCTCAGATATTGATATTTTTTTAATATTGTAGGAATGAATGTCTGTGCTTTAACAAAATATTTACACAATGCCACAATGTGATTTTTGAGAAATATTCATCAATAATGTGGTTATTATGATTTAGTGGATAAAAGGCATATAGATATATTGCCCAGCCCTAACACCACTCACACACTTTTAATTAGTTTGGAGCTAAAATAAATGAAATTGATGAAGAGAGAGCTGTCAGAGTAAATGAGGGCTACACCACAAGTAAATACAGTAGGGTGCTAAAACACTCTATATGGTCACAAAAAATATGCACACACAAAATACAGTATAATAAAATAAATGATATACTGTATTAGTAAAAAAATTCAAGTTTACTGTAACTCTTTGCCCGATTACAGATTACTTTCATAATAGATTTTTAAGTCTTGTACTTTCATAATGAGCCCATAATCAAAATGTAGCCGTTGGTCTTATACAGCTGCATGTAAACCAGCAAGTAGGTCCACTGACCCTGGAAACATGCTTAGAATGTATTCTCTAATGATTTTGAAACATATAAGCAAACACTGACTCTCTTTTTATGATCATACCATGGTGATAAATTGATCTTGGAGGCTTGAACAGATTTTTTTTAAACTACACTAAAACTTCCACATTGATCAATAACAAGAAAATTCACAAGCAATTTTCTTACACAAATGTTTGAGGGCAGTCGGTGTGCTCCCGAGGGAAGGCTTCCGCCCCAAGGGTGAGCAGGACTCTACCATTTGTGAGGCTGAAAGAAAATTACATACATGTGAACTGCTGATATTTAACAAGTGAAATGATTTGAGAATCTTGTGAATTCATCAGTCTTTCCACCTGCACTGCTTACCTGTGGGTGAGAGGTTCTCCCGTTTCTCTTTCATGTCTTTCAATCGCTGCGCCATATAATCCGACCTCTTCAACCCAGGGCTGTAGACTATTCCATTCTTTTCATCAATAATGATAGGAGACACATCTATGACTGTAGGGGAAAAAAACATACTTGCCTAACTATATTCATTTAAGTTTTAAGTAAAAGATTTACAGAGGGCATGTGTTCTTATACCTAGAGGATGTTTTGGAGCTAGGTCTTTCATCATCTTATCCAGCTTCTTCCTCATGCGTCTGTCATTTTCAGGAGTCTTCTCTGGAGCATCTTTAGGCAGCATGCAACGATGCTACATGAATAAAACACAAAGGAAGAAAATAATAATAGAACAGAAGTGAGCTCTTGGTGTTACACCTACATACCTGAGTGAACTGCTACAGAAATTATTATGTTGAGAGACATTAACACAACTGACGGTATGTCATTTGGGCAAATAGGGATTCCTCAATCAATCACTATAACTACATATAACTAGATATAAAGACAAAACACGATGAATAATTGTATTTCCTCAGTGAGTGAGCGATACGAACAATAGTAAACAAAGGCGCAGCTAGCTGATTCGTTAAGCTACTTCGTCACTCTGATGTATCATCTGGTCATTCCTGTGCTTCCCTGGATGTTATAACCAGTAGATAAAAGGAAATATAATGCCATTGACAGGTGACAAAATAAAATGTACTTTGACCTTGATTAAAATAACAGATTTCTCAGGGTACTGTATTTAGGAGTTAGGAGAATACATAAAAGAAAGTACACAACAATAGTACAACAGTAGTCTGACACAAACTTGCTTAATAGTGAAAGCTTTAACTGTGACTGCAACGTCAGCATCACATGTAAATCCCATTGTACTCACTTTTTTGTTCTTCAGCACAGGATTGCTTTCATCATTCAATGCTGGATACAACTCCTCATCCGCATGCACCCCATCCTCAT
The DNA here is from genome assembly GCA_024605255.1 of Rastrelliger kanagurta. Taxonomy (NCBI): domain Eukaryota; kingdom Metazoa; phylum Chordata; class Actinopteri; order Scombriformes; family Scombridae; genus Rastrelliger; species Rastrelliger kanagurta. The sequence continues at coordinate 18,017 of JANJYQ010041506.1, read as the reverse complement.
AACATCTGCACATTATTCCACCAAAGATAAAGCCACATTAAGTTAAGTAAGACAATACAAGCAAGTTTAAGATAATCATACAATTGTTTTAAGTGAAAAAAAACACATAGCCAGCACAGTTCTTACCTGCCCACCCAAAGAACAGAGACAAGCTTCACATGACTTTTCTTGGCTTTCTTCCATGTAGCCAGATGACCATAGTTAAAGATGACATGTGTGACTTGTTTATTGAATGTTTTTGATATCTGTTTTAAAAAAAGGCATTTAGGTTGTATTAAATACACACATTCACTTTCTATAAATCCTGTAAAAAGTATAATGCAATAGTATGTTTACCTGAGCTCCCATTTCCTGTAGCTGCTCAATGAATACTTTTGAATAGTTTGCTGATTTGTCAGATGACCAGACATCAACATAAGCAACGACATCTGCAGGGACAATGAAACATTGAATTAAGGTGTAAACCTAAACAGAAAGCCTTATACATTCTGTCAAACTGCATTGCTGATGCATATTACCTTTAAGAACTGATCCATCATTGCTTGCGGTCATTACTGGCCTCCTTAACTTCAGGATTTACCTACACAAAACCAAATGAAAACACTTTCTGAGATGAAAAGATTCACATTTATAGGAATTTCATATGCTGTGGCCCCTACATAATTGAGGCATTAATAACTCCCTAGTCCTTCATGCAAGCATATCAGTAGAATATTTCCTTACTTCATATTTGTTTGATCAATTAAGCAGTTAAAGGACGAGTTCATATTGTCCAATATGAACACTGAAAGAGGTTTTCAGCCCTGTAATAATTCCTCCTGCTCATACTGACTATTAAAAGATCGTCAGAAGCACTTACAGTGTAAGTGATGGGAGTTGGTGTGAAGCATATACAAGGCTTTAGCAGTCTAAATTAGCCACATCAAGTGGACATCTGGTACGTTTAGTCTTTTTAGAATAAAATTCACTATTTGTCTTTTCTGTTGAGCCTGTGGAAAAACAGTATCAAGAAGAGGGACTTTGACACTAAAAATACTTGAACATTAAAAGATGTCTACTTGACTAATATGGAAGCTTCACATTAGCTTCAGATAAACCTTTTAATATTTGTTTTGATTTAGGAAGGTTTGTTGATTTCCTGCATTATGAAGGGATCTTCCAATGGTCAGTATTTGGATGTTAGTTTAGGTGCCTGTTTACTATTTTAAGACAGTTGAAAAACTGCACATGTGCCTTATATCCTGCAAAAAGAAAATCAAACTTCAGTCACATATTGCCACAGTCCAAAGCAATGTCTTAAAATTATACTACCTGACCATCAGTCAAATAGTGCTATTTATATTACCATTATATGATGTATGTGATAGAGAAAGAAGAGCAGCATCACAAGCTATTTAGCTTGAGCATGTTTAATATTTCAATGTCAGTCATCTAATCACTACTAGACAACAGCAGTGAAGACACAGACGTCTGATGTATACTGTAACAGCTTTAAGTTACATCATGTGCTGAAATTTGACCTGATATTTTTAACAATTGAAAACAAACAACAGTCAAGTTAAAAACAAACTAGAAAAGCTATAGCTGAAATAATGGTTAACCATCCACCGCTAAACAAAAATCAGTGGCTACGTTACTTCTCCTTTACCTTAATGTAGTATTTTGTTAGATGTTCAATTACAGAAACGTGGACTGTAATGCTAGTGTTTATCGATAAGTTTAGCGTTAACTAAGTTTAACAAAAAGTCCAGTTATGTAACCTTGGATAAACAACTTTACTGACAGTGTTACGTATAATATTAAAGTGATTTCAGTAGACATATATATCGTCTTTAACGCTGCTAGAGACGCTGATGTTATCGGTGTTATTTCACGCTATTTAAAGCTTTAGTCTGCTGCTAAATTAACGAGCTAACGAAGTTGTGGTCTGCTTACTTTTAACGTTAACGTTACCACTTCCGATACGCTGACTCAGGTATTGTATATATTGTTGCTTTGTTGTTGTTTTACAATTATCTGTACAAATACTCGACCACTATGGTATGTGACAGTACGTTAGAGAGATAGCTGTGTACTTACCTTTCACGACGGGTTGACTTTAATGTTTTTTAAATCGCGCAGTTTATGGTGTTCATCGTTCGCGCGTGTAGTTTCTTACGCAATGCATTCTGGTTGAATGCAACCACTGGCTGCATAGTAACAGACGTAATTTGTAGTCCGGAAGCGATTGCAAAGGAGGTGGCAAAGGGGAAAAAATATTTAATATTTTAGTCAACAGTCAGCTTTCTGTCTTTGCGTGTTATCAAGACAGATAGCTAATTATGTACAATCCGTATCTAAGAACTTATAAGACTTCAGAATTTGGTAGATGGGGCAGATCCACATTATGACGAATTTAGACAGCTGAAGCCTCATACAGGCTACTGTAAGCTTCAGATAAACTTTTACATTTTAGAATAAATAATGATTACAGTCATGTAAACCTCTTTCAATGTTCAAATGGCCACCTGCCTGTTGTTTTAACACAGATTTGAAAAATGTAAAACTGTCCTTAAGATTGATTCATAATGCACTTAAAATTTTATCTGAAGATAATACGAAGCTTCAGCCGTTCAAATATTGAAATCAAGTAGAACTCTTCCTACTTTACTTGGAAATGTGGGAGATATCCACATATGGCAAATTTAGACAGGTGAAGCATCATATAAGCTTCAGATAAATGTTTAAATACATTTTTGCAGAATGAAATGCATCATTTTTTACCTTTATTGGACAGTAAGCTGTGAAGAGGCAGACAGGAAAAAACAAGGGGAGAGATGGGTATGACGTGCAGTAAAGAGACTGGACTTATACACTTTAATGTCCATAAAACATTTTCATGAGCACAACTGACATTATTCATTAATTAATTAAACCCTTATAAAGCAAGCTCATCTATAAGTCACATTAATCACAAAACAAATTGGACCCTGCGTTTTTTCTTTTTGAATTTAGAAAATCACACAGCAGTTTCACTGTACAAATCAATACAAAAGTAATAAATGAAAGATATACATCAGAAGCAATCTGCTCATGAAGAACATCATATTTATCACATCACATTTCTCACAAATTGCATTGTGTTACCCTTTGCACAAAATACACATGTGTAAGACAGTTTGTCCACTGAACGGTTTAATAACAGTTTCAATGGTCCGTGGAAAAGATTGCGAAAGTCCCTACAACGCTAGGGATGAAGGGCATTCTTCCAAATAATATTCCATCTGTTGTTTTTTTTAAATGTTGGTGGTGGAAAGCAATGTCTAACATGTCACTCTAAAGTCTCCCAATCATTGGAGTTGAACAACTGTGAAGGCCATGGCATGATTCATATCTTTTTCATTTAGCCTATCTCTAAACAATTGGGTGATATAGCTCCATGCACCTGCTTGTATTCTTTCTTCTTATTTATCCAGGTTTTTCCTGATAAATTATTGAAATTCTTATCTGTTTTTATATTCATAACACTGCATGCAGCTTGCATTGTACCAATGTATTTTGTAACAGTACTTTGTGTTGATGTGTAACATAGGTGTATGATGCCAAGCAAAGAGATATATTAATTTAAAAGTAGACATTCTTTTTGAAGGCTATAACTTTTTTTTACATTAACACACCCATTCAAATAATTCAGTTACTGCAGAGTAAGATAAACAAACACTGTACTGCACAGTTTACTTCAAAAAACCAACAAAAATGATTCACTGTCAACCACCATAAAAACTTTGATATTAAAGATAGAAAAACAGTAGAAGTTGTTTCCTACAACTGTACATCCTGTATATCCATGTGTGACATCCAACACCTTATTACACCAGTTTCAAATGGGATGCAGCATCACAGTCAAACAGAATTGCTCCTGCAGTTGTGAGGCACAGAGGTGCGGGACACTTCCATGTGCACAGTAGACATGGGGAAACGCTCACACTCTTCTTCAAGAGGGTGGCAGCGGCAGTGCAGTAGCACCTCCCTGACCTCCTGCCTGAAATTGTAGTTGAGGAAGCCATAGATGATGGGGTTGATGCAGGTGGAGGACATGGCCAGCAGGTGGCAGAGGGAGAACAGCAGGTTATGGTGGCAGATAGGCAGAGCGTCCTGATTCCAGTCTGACACCACATTGAAGATGGTGAGTGGCAGCCAGCAAAGAGCAAATGCTGTTATCAGCGCAACCAGCATGATGTTGATTCGGCGGCTGTGGGTCATGTGCTGGCTCTCTGGGGTTCTGGCACGGTCCAGCATTTCTTTACGATGGCGCAGGCGGACAAACACTCTAACATAACAGAGCAGGACAAGTGTTAGGGGCCCACAGTACTGGAACAGCAGGAGCCATGTAGTATAAGCAAGCCTCTGCTGTTGGGATGGCCAGTGCTCCAGACATGCCTCCATAAGGGGAGGGGTGGGGACATATGAAAACACAGGCATAGATGAGTTTTTGTATGTGTGGGAGGCAGGTTGTGACGGAGATGTGTTGAGATAACCCTGAGGAGGGGCTTGGTGATAGAGAGGAGACTGTGGCAGGAGTACATTGGAGTAGGGCTCGCTTGTGAGTAACTGAAAGGCCAAGAATGGCGAGGAAGTGAAACATGCTAGAATCCAGATGACAACAACAGCCACGTAGGCTTGAGGAATGCTGGGTTTCCACCCAGAGGGGTTTACAATGAGCTGATGTCTTTCCAGAGCAATGAACACTAGAGACAGCACTGACACAGTGACGGACATACACTGGATGAATGGCACCAGCCGACATAACAGTGAGCCAAACACCCAATGGTCCATAAGGGTGTATATGACAGTGAAGGGCAGGCAGAAGACACACACCAGAATGTCAGAGAATGACAGGTTACAGATGAAAATACTGGTGACATTGGCTTTTTCTTTACGACGTACTATGATGGAGATAAGGCCAATGTTCCCCACCAGTCCCAGCACCATTGTAATGCTGTACCACACTACCAGAAATGCTGTGAGGACAGGTGACATATGGCACTGCTCATCATTCCCGAGCACAGAGAGGTCTGAGAGGAGCTGATTCTGATTCCCTGGCAACTCTTGCAAAGACTCATGCTTGCTTCGTCCATCCTCCCATGGCAGCGATGGTGGAGAGGTGGTGCTGTTGAAGGACAGAGGCAGAGCTGTTGTTGACGGAGAAGACTGGCTCGTGTTGCCACTCAAGGACATTTCACCAGAACTTGAGTGTCACCAGCCCCCAGGATGAAACTGTCCATCCCAGCCCTTTGAAACCATACATCTGAGACAGAGAGACAAAGAGAGAGGGAGACAGATGGAGAGAGAAGAAAACACTATTCACTTGCAAAGTAGTTGCTTGTATAGGTCAAAGGAGCTGTTCATGTAGAAATGATATTGTTGGTCTTAGGGGAGTGCACAATGAAGGAGGGGTCTTGCTGCTGTGTTAGATTATATAAGTCTAGCAAAGATGCAACATGTAGATTTTTTTTTCCAATTTTGTGTGTCTTACTGTGGGGTGTGAGAATTGTTGTTTTGAACATGCACTTAATTAAAAATAAATTTTACACAGCACAAGACAATGACATAGTGTATTCTGTCACCTCAAATTGATGTGAAAAAATTATATAATATACAAAAGGTCATTTAAAATGTACAAAGCATTTTTTTCATGTCAGCAGTATGGCTCCAGGGATGGTGACATCGTTCTGTCTGTCACTTCGATCCTGACTGAAAAAGCTCAACAACTATTTGATGGTTTACCATGAAATTGGATACAGATGCTATGGTGTCCTAAAAATCTTCTGATATTCTATCATAAATCAAAATTTTCATGTATTCTACTTTTTTGATCACTTAACTTAACTCTGTAATATGGTAGAATATCCTAACCCTAACCCTAACCCTAACCCTATATATATATCAACTGATATGAACATTCATATCTACTGAATATAAGGTACCAAATGTGATTATAATGTACAGTAGGGTTTCTTTGCTATTGTTCCAACATCTTGAAGACGTACTGTAGCTACACAGTAGTTTCATTTCTTGATCTGACATTCCCTCTCTCTCTTTTTAATTGGACTGCCTTAAGATTTCAGACTTGTCAGTTTCCCTTCCACAAGTCAGGTTTCAAAACAAAATTTAATAACTTAGTAACAGTAAAATTACACATTTGACTTCCATTTGTTTATCATACAATAAATGGTGTAGTACGTCGATGTGAGAGGACATGACATTGTCAGAATCCTAAAAATGGATTGCAGCTCTCTCCCCTGAAACCTCTTCCATGTGCCATGAAAACCTGCATCGCAAAGAAAACGAGCCTGTCATTTTCCATTAATGGCACACACACTTAGCTATCAGTCACTTCACAATGCATCATTACTAACCTACTCTGTCAGTGTGTTGAGTGAGCTGCAGGCAGGGTGGCACAGCATTGATCACCCCGTGCTTAAGGAGGAAAGGCAAGTGTAACATTACCAGTAACCGGTGATGTTACACTTGCCATTTTCTAACAAACAAATGTAACAGAGCAGAGTAGCCATAAACACAAGCAGGGAAAAAGGCTCATTTATAGGCAAATTTTAATCCATTGTTTACAGTGATCATTTACCATAGGATGCACATCCAGCATATAGTCCTATCATTTTGATCACCCCCTCCAGAGCAAAATCTCTGCAGCATAAGGAACACTGCGACCTGGCACCGCTCTGTCCATCATATTCTTATCTTCTGTCTCTGCAAAAAGTCCTTTATCTCTGAGAAAATTGTGCTCTCTAACGGAAAATGAAAAAAGACTGAATTTTCCTTGGACGAGATCATCCCCTATTCTCTTTTTTATTTATTATAAGAGCAGTTGTGCCATGCAACAGTGTATTTCATTTAATTACATTTTCACCCATGTTGTCTCTAATGATTCTCTCAAATTTCTCCTTTGGATTTTTTTTTTTTTTTTTTTTTTATTGGACACCAGCTTTACATATTATATATTGTTTGTCTGCCAAAGATACTTAGAGCCACTATAAAGTCATGTTACATTTCATACACAGCTTGTAATTCATCATTACACATTGTCCAGTTATGAAACTTCGCTTTAAGTATTTAATTTCTGTTCTTTGGGTCTGAGCAATCCTTTATTTTATCACAGGCACAGGTGGAATTGAATAGTCGACTGCATCCATATTTATTTGTCTGATTATTTTTTAGATGAACTAGACAATAAATATATAGATTCTTGGACATGCGTGCTAAGCAGAGCAACAAATAAGAAGTCCAACCTCTTTTCTCTCCTCTGTGTAGTTACTGGTTCATGTTTATATAAACAGTACATCTCAATATGATTATTAATACTGCTTTGATTCTTTTCTCTCGTTGTAGTTTTGCAATGGATCACTAAATGTGAATTCATATGCACACATATCCAAGGCACCAAAGCAATATTTCCACATACATGTTCAGTCAGTGATCTGAGAAACAATTCCTCTTTCCTTCTGACTCCTGTGTGTAGTGGAGCAGGATAGCAGCAGCAGCAGCAGACAGTGTAGTTTGCCTGACCTGGGATAATGACCAAAACCTCATTATTCTGTGCTGGGGGTTTCAAAGCCCTTTCAAGTCATTACCACACAAAATATTGTAATGAGATAGGCTGTTGTCTCAAATTTAAACAATACTTGAAACTTGATGCAAGCCAACTGCATGTTTTTCTGTTTTTCACAGTCCTCCTAGAGAGGAAAAAGAGAAATTATTCTAAGAAAACCCTTCAGTAGTCTGTTACCTATTGTTTGAAGGTAACATTCAAAGACATTTGCAAAGGAATCATACAGTATATATACAAATCTATATACACACACCAAGCAATAAGCAGACAATAGAGTATCAACACAATATACATCTCTTTAGTGCTTAATTGAAATCATATTATGATTTTCCTCAACAGAGATAATTATTGTGTGTAATAAGTCATTATTATGTGCAAAAAAATCCACAAAACACTCACGTGATGAATTGAAGCTTAGATGAGAGAGGATACAATTCTCTGAACAGGTGTGAATCCACAGATGTGAGAGTTGGAGAAGGAGCTGAGCATCATGACAACCAGAACGTGTCTGTGAGAGGCAGCAATGAGGGGAACACGACTATTATTGGGTTGTTAGAGCCCTTTGGGTGCCAGAGCCCCTCTGTGCACTGAGCTCTGCTGTCACACAGTGGTGGATTTATTCAATTACATCCTGAAAATGACACCTGCTGTATAAGTAGTGTTGAAGAGACAGAGAGCAGGCAAGGAAGAGAAGAGGAAGGGGATTGAATTTCATGTTTGCCATTTATTGTCACTGTTGCAAATCAAAAGTAAGACATACAATTGATTCATCACAATTGATTATACATATATTTAAGGTCTGCCAGAGACTGAAACTTGAATGTAAAGTAGAATTATTTCCAAATTCTGTGTGACAGGGTCACTCTGTAATTCAGCACTACATAGGGCTGCACTCTTTTGTCCTGTCTGACTTCAGCACCACTTTGGCAGAACAAGTCTCCTTATTCACAATCAGCTCACACTCCTCAGGAATGCTTATGGTGTTTGCACTAGGGAGTCTGAGAGATACAAGGAAAGGAAATTATCATCAGATTAATTAAACGAATGAAAGACCCTCTTAAAATGATATATTAGAAGCACTGAGAATGGAGAACAGCAAAAAAAATATTGTAATGATTATAAATCAAACCAACAAATCTTACATGCTGCAGCAGCTCAGTCCATCCTCCATACAAAAGCAGTCCATGCAGTCTTTTATCCATTGAGAGCCAAAATCATGCTGCTTTCCATCACTATCTGTACACACTACATGTAAAGAAATAGACACACAGTTCAGACGGGAGGGTGACTCATTTATCATGAGTGTGTGAGTGTGTATCAATGTGTGCATGGGTGTGGTTTTTGATAAGTTTTAAGTCAGCTGGCTTATGTTAAGTAAAGACACAACATCTGGATGCTACATTCAGCTGGAACAGTTGGACAGATAAAGACATCTCATTTGTCCAACTTCTGTCAAACAACAGGAAAGTTTCCATTCCACATTGCTATATGCTGCTGTTGTATCACATTCCAGTCAACTGTGGTCATGTCAACTCACCTTTTGGAGGGTTGTTCGGATCTTTGATCTCTAACTGCTTAAAGAAGCAGTAAGAGTCACACAGAACAACCAGCCCTAGCAAACAGACAAAGACATGGAGGGAAGCCTGAAAGAGGGAATAAAAGACATCTGTGTGTATGCTGTATTGGTCATACTGTACACAAGCACTTTTTGTAAACAAACTTTTTGTAAACATCAACATAACCCTTTTAAAATATTTTGAATATTGAAAGAGAGCTGGTAGGTCTCATTCATGCTTTGGTTGTCTGATAATGCTCATTTCTGATAAGTATGTGGGTTTTTCTTCTTGGCCTTGCTTGAAAAGATGATTAATGCCATTGTCCCCAATTGAATAAAGGTTAATCAAACATATAAAATAATGCAAACGTCACTGAGTTTTACCATTGCAGCATCTCTGCAAATCCTGTCATCATTTGAAAAGAAACAATGCTATGTAAAATGTGTATAATACACAAAATTGACTGCAACACATGTAAAAATAAGATTTAATAAGGCAATTTGCACTGATTGACAGAATTACAGCTTAAATTAACTAAGATTGGCTAAATCTGTCTTTACACCACGTAAAAGTTAAATGATAGGCTGTTTTTAAATGTGTTATTACAGTAATCACTAAGTTAAAGCATCATTGACCTCATTTACTAATGTACTACTTTTATGCCTTTTGTTTACTTGCTAATTTCAACCATTCATCTAAAAAATTAAGTTAAATGCTGTTACTATTACTATGTTTTTTATATAAATGGCAGTCAACATATAACATATAATCTTACAGTGATTTGAAGCATGCAAGAAAACTTAACTATAGACTCAAATGTTCACAAGTTGGCAAAAAATATAATATCAATGGCATGTTTAAGGGATAATACACATCACACAAGTCCAGCAAATGTGAATCTGAGTATGTGAAATGCTTACCATCATGAGATGTGAGATTTCTGATCCAGAAGGGTGATATGTATGTGAACTCTCATATCAAGCCTTTTTATTAAAGTGTGCACACCCACATTTCTTTACACACAGCTTTTGTGACAAGGATATGGCCATTAACTAATATTTGCTTATAGGTGGAAACGGTCATGTTGATAACAGATTATAAAGTCATACCTCTCTGAATCATTTTCAATCATACATTCAAATTAACATACTTACAAGGACGCTTGATTTTTTAAAATTATATTCAAAATCATCTTTATTTTACAAATGGAACACAGAAATACGTTAGTGAAAAAGCAGCCAAGGAAAAAGTCAGTTAGAAATATAAAAACTGTTTTCCTCCTCTGTAAACCTTCATTGTTGAGCCAAAAGGCAGCAATAGATTACTTGCATTGCAAATAAAGCCATTAAAATTGTAAACAGTTATTTTTAAAAAATCTATATTTTGGATCCACTATGACATAGTAAACAATATAAATTGAGAAACTTTGCTATCCAGCTGTTTCTCAATAGCTGTGATAATTCAAAAGTCATTGTATTGTGCAACAGAGGAAACACTTTGTACTAATGACATAATTAACCCGTAGAAAACTCTAACAAAGGAATCATTATACTTTACATTATGAGCTGATTGGCAAAATTGAACATTACAATAAACGTTCAGATATGATGAATGAACAGTTCCAGTCAAAAGTGTCTTTCTTATTCAGGTGAATGGGAACATGTATCCAAACTTTTAACAAGTACAAAAATAAAACATGTCAGTGCTGACATTATTTAATATAACAAAAGTATAGTGTTCAGTTCATCAAGTGGAACTGAAAAACATGTGTTTTCTGAGTGACTTTTTTCCTCTCAGTAGAGAGAACAGGAAAGGTTTTTNNACCTGCCACCATGAACGACTCCCAGAAGGTGACACCTATATTATAGTTGTGTGAACGCAACACAAATTATTTTTATAAATGTTGAGTGAGACTGACTAAATCCCTGTCACCAAAGTGAAGCTTTAATGATTAAAGTGATCGCTTTAAGGCAAATACATGTCTGAATTCCTTAAGCCCTCTGTCCAGGAAATGATCAGTACCTGCAGCATTAAGTCCCCAAATAAATTACAGTACTTAGAGGGGACAGTGAGCAAATACATTTTCAAAGAATAGTTCGATATTTTTAAAAATATTACTTGAGACTATTAATACCACTCTCATATATCCGTTTTACACGAGTGATATAACCTGTAGCTTAGCTTTGCATTACAAATCCACCTTAGAAACTCTAAAGCTTAATAATGAACATATTATATATTATCAGTTTATTCCACATTTACAGATAGAAATGTAACAATATCAGTTTCTGAGTTATGTTAACCTTTTTTTGACCAGGAGCAATGACTGCCTGCAGTCATAAAATGAGTGGGTTTTGACTGACACACTGATCTGTTACACTGCCAATTTATAAGTTAGAACTTGTTTATTAGTGAGCTTTAGAGGTACTGGTGGGTTGATTTTGTTACCTTTGGTTTGAACCAGACTTGCAGTTTCCCCCTGCTTCAGATCTTCACGGTAAACTTTGTAAAAATACAATCATAATAAGTGAATCAACAGATATTAGAGGTATCAATTTTCAGCAAGAAGGCAAATAAACATATTTTCCAAAATGTCAAGATTAGTGGCCAAAAAAACATCACCAATTAATGAGAAAAAAAATCCCAGATAATAAACTTAGAACCTTTCAGGGACAAAAAGCAACATCTCAAGTAAAAAGTTTATCATTTAGACTTTATAGTCCATGCAGATTGAAGCTGCTGTCCTTGGAAAACACTTTCTACCCAATCAGAGCTTTCATGAAGGCAGGTTTATCGAAGGGCCAGTTGTACTGGTTGGGCACAGGTCCATTCACGTTACACTCAAAGAAGGAGAACATGGGGAACCAAATGCGTGCCCTCCGGCTATGCTGGTAGGCCCGGGTGTTGGCTAAAGTGTGGTAGTAGAGGAAGAGGCGAGTAGTGATGTAGAAAGCGATGAAAACATCGATGGAATAGTGCTCATGAGCTGCCAGGATGAAGAAAATCCCAAACAGGTTCAACACCCAGGAGATGGTGTGAATGAGATTCCAGGTTCGTGGAGTATCTGCAATTAAATTATTATGAATAAATCCCACTAGAAGGACCACAACCAATAAATCAATTACACTAATTAATGTATTGTCTATCAAAAGTCTCACATGGCTAATACCTCCCAAAACCATTAAAAACATCAAAATGAAACTTGTCCTTCCATTGGCTTCCTGTCCTTTATAGAATTGATTTTGAACTCTTAATTTTTGTTCTTAACGACCTTGCCCCATCCTATTTATCTGAGCTTTTAACTGTCCATGACCTTCCTGGTAGAGCTCTGAGGACAGCTAATCAACTTCTGCTGGAGGTGCCCAGGTCAATGTATAAGCCCTGGGGTGGCTGAGCCTTCTTTGTTGCTGCTCCTAGGCTATGGAATAAGTTACTTGCTGAAACGTGCCTTTTCTGACCAAAGCCTCTTTAAATCTATTTATGTAGGATGGCTTTTATCATCTGTTGTAAAGCACTTTGGTTCACCAAAAAGATTGTTGTAAAGGACTGTACAAATAAAATACATTTAAATTTACATTTACATACCATACATACGGTATAAAAATGCGCAAGACTCACATTCTGTCACAAAAAAGTTGAGCATTGTGATGACAACTGTGTGCCCGCTGAACATGTAATCTCCACACGTTTGGACACCGGTCAGAGTCATCCCAAATCCACTCCAGATTGCTAGTGCCCTCTGTATCTTTTCCAAGGTATCACCGTATGTCTGGGGAATAAACGACTAGTTATAAGCCATGCTATGAGTCATCCAGTAATGCCGAGTCAACAATAAAAAGCTGTAAGGTGTGAGAACTAACCAATAAAATTCAAATAAAATTACATTATATTATGTGTACAGAATATCGTGTGTGTGTCCCACCTTACTAGCACACTTCAGGTGCTGCCCTGGCACAGAGAGCGAGGTGACAAACATGGTGCAGCAACGCAGCAAAAACACAGTTCCCATCAAAGAACACAGCCGCCTTATAAGAATGGACCTGAAATAAAGATAAAACATGGTTTATCTGGAAAATATGTTCACAACTTTTTCTCACAGGAGCTTCACAAAGTAATAAAGTCATTTGTAACTTTAGCAATATGGTGTGACTTTGGCTTAAACTGTGGGCTACCTGTGTTTATGAAGCAGCAGGATCAACAGCAACATGTAACATAGGATTAGGCCACAGGCTTCAGCCATTGCAAAAGCCCAAGGGATTCTGGGAACACTGTCAAGAATACAAAAACATCTGTATCAGGGTGTAGATTAGATACAAGGAGAATGTGGACATGAACTATGGAGTCTGGATAGTTGCTCAACATGAGATCTTAAAGCACATGTTTACCAGGGTTTATCACTGTAAAAGACAAATACTGATCAAATCCAGAACTGAGAGTGTACGTTTAGTTTAAATTTGGAAGGGACATCTTCTGTGGGATGGTCAGAACAACTATGTGTACTTGTTCTCTATCACTCTTGCCTTCTATTATCTTTTATAGAAAAATATGTATACACAGATACAAAACAGAAGAGCCTGATTTTTCTATAATTTTTATGCACTACTTAAATCAATAAACCTGAGGCCAAAATTCATATTTAAAAATAACATATCATAGACTGTCATAATAAAAGTTACAAAAAACAAATATAAAGAAGCCTGTAGGTGATGTGCTGCTTTCTAACTACGTCATCTGAAGTTTTGTTCTGGATTTAGGCAACAAAACTCAAATCATCGTCTCAAAAAGTGACAGGATATTGATAATACAGTGATGCCTGATAGACTGATGGCTAATTTTTCCTGATTAAACCAACTCCACTACTGCTGAGTATCCTCCATATCCTGCTCTTAGACTCCTTATCATAAGAGTGCACTTTTTTTTGCAAAAATCACACAAGCCTGGCAAAGTCCTTACTGTTAACATTACATGGAGTTAAAAAAGACAGAGTGTTTGCAAAATAGAGGAGTATCGAACAAGTGGGCAATTCACTAACGCCCATACCAAAATCTAAGCTCATGTACAGAATATGCACTTTATACCTGTCCAGAAATATGTCAGGCAGTGGTGGATATGTCCTCATGTCTGGGACACGCTCATGTACGATGACCATGACGAAGGATGTGAATCCAAACACAAAAAACACATAAATGGAACTGATGACCGTCTTCCAGACCTCTGGGTCCAATCTCCCAGCCAGGTGCTGCCTACACCTCCCGTTGGAGTGCATATGACACAACGCTGCTCCTGAACTGTAGCCAGATCTATCTCCATTCCTCAGACGCAACTCAGTTCCCTTACACAAGCGATCACCTCCGTTACACCTCCTGTCGGCTCCGTCACAGCTCCACTCCACCCCTGCAGTACCCTGTAAGAGCCCAGCAGTGAGACTGTCTGCAGGCCGGAGACCCAGCTCATCCAACTGGGTCTGATTTTGTCTCTGGAGCCGGCGGAGGGCTAGGGTCAGCCTCTTGATGTCTCCCAGCACAGTGAGGCCCAACGGAGGCCCACGGAGGTCAGCCTCAGTCAGAGCCAGCAGGCTGGGGCCATCCAGGCGGTGCTGGGTGCACAGTAGCTCCACATACTCTCCGAAACCTTCTCCCTGCAACCACTGGGCCACCTGTTTACAGCTCCAGGCGCTCACACCATCCTCTGATGATGCCATGGCACTGCAGATACAGACATATACAGTCACTAGCAGCAGGGCTTCCTCAAGATTAAAATAATGTAGATGGTCATTGTACAACTGGGGATACATCATCATCATGAGCATGTGACTGATCAAGTAAAATCTCTCTAAGGACAGATAATTGAGTATTGTGGAGGAGCTCCCTCCCTCATTACTGTCTTTGTCATTGTCAGTCCTATTGCTTGAATGCAAAACTGCCCTCAAACTGCTGTTTATTTTGCATGCTATTGATCACAACCACTTACTGTGTACTGTATAAATGAGTGCCACTGTCATTTGTTTTGTGCCTATTGTCCCTATTCAGACACACTCACTCCCTGTATCTGTATCTTAACTCACTGTATACTCGTATACCATTAAACAAATCACTCTAGCAAAGATCTACAAAGGATGGATGTCATTTCTTCAGCTGGCTGCAACTAATGATGATTTTTTAATCTTCTCGAAATTTGATGAATCATTTAATCAATAATTTGACAAAAATAGTCAAAATCGTCTCCCACAAGTCACTGTGATGTCTTCAAATTACTGATTACCTTACATTTGGTTAGATAACAAACATGATACAAATAATAATACATAAATACCTTAATATAATTAATCTACTCATCAACCTAAAATCTAAGTATTCAGAGTTCTCAGCCATGATGACTGGGAAGACATTGGCTCCCCCTCATGGTAAATGGCAATTCAAAATAAATCAGAAAATCAATAGGACTGTATGTCAGTGAGCCAGACAGCTTTTTCAAATCACTCACATGAGGATATGATTATATAGATAATGGAAAATCACCATGATTAAATTATCTTGAGTGCTTTTATTCTGATAAAATCTCATTTCCTCTCATCCCTCGCTGAAGGGCAGCTTCTTTGAGTTTTTATTCAATGTGACCTCGCGCTACACACTGCTGGCTACTTAGTGCTATTACATCATCATGTGAGTTCAGGTCAGTGACTGTACAGTAGAGCAGTGGCTTATGGTGTAAGTATCCACTGACACCCTGATCTACATAAAGCAGGCCTACAGTATGTGTGCCAAACTCAAGCAGACAAACAGGATCCAACCTAACTGAGTGTAACAATCCACTCTGTGTCATAGACTAAATTTCATAATAAAAAAACAGAACAGTCACCATCCTGGGTTCCTCCTCTCTTACAGATGGAGGCAGACAGTGATGAAACACACTGCTGTCTTCTGTTTTTTTCTCTCGCTGCTCTTTGACCCGCTGATAAGCTCACCATTATTTCTCCCTGCTGCTCCAAAGGTCTGCAAGACCCGACAACTTGACTGTACTCCTGCTCACAGCTGAGACTCATTAAGACTTTACATGCTGATTGGAAAGAAGATACAGTACAGTCATAACCTCAGTAAGCAGGTATCAGCCACTAGTAATTCAAGAGATATCACTGAGGTTTTTAAATATTAATTATATTAGAATCAAGAGAAACTTGACACACTGACTCTGGGAAATACT